>PVIR01040006.1:0-13589 GCA_004026965.1 Petromus typicus
ACATGATCTTGGGTACTCTAGTTTCTGGGCCCTTCTTCTCTGTCGCTGTTTCCATACTACGCTTCCTGGCTATCTAAGTCACTCCTTTCCACCATGATATTTCTGTCTAGAAACCAGGTGACCATGGATTCAATCTCCTCAAACCATAAGCCAGTTAAACCTCTTCTCCATTAAATTGAGAATATTGTCAGTGATAGGAAAGCTGGCACTTGACCAAGAAATCCCACTAATATCCCAAATGATATTAAATCAGTGTGTCATAGGAATTTCTGTACCTTTATCCTCATAGCAATAGTATTCACAACAGCCAAATTATGGAGTCAACTAAAGTGTTTGTGAACAGGTGACTAGCTAAAGAAATGTGATCTTTATATACAATAGAATATTACTGTATCCTTTAAAAAAGGAACACTTGTCATTTGCAACAATGTGGTTGATGCTGGAAGAGATTATGTTAAATATAATACCAAACCTATCAAAGAAAACACCATATAATCTCATATGTGGAATGTGAAAAAACGTTGAACTCATACAAACAGCATAAAAGAGAGGTTTACCGCAAGCTACAGACTAGGGTTATTTTGGAGATGCTGGTCAAAGAGAAAAAATTTCAATCCAGAGAAGCAATTTCAAGAGATGTTTTGTACATTATAACGATGCCAATTACTAACAGTATATTAGACACTTGAAAAAATGCTGAGTTAATTCCAAGTGTTCTCATCCCTCAAATAGCATTTAAATAACAGGTTAAAATACTTTGTTTTATCCATTTTACAATGTATACTTATCAAAACATCATGCTGTAAATGCTAACAAAAAAGCAAAAATCTGGGGAAGGTCATGGGATACTTTGACTGTTAATAGAAAATAAAAGGAAGCCTAAGGAAGAAAAATCCAGAAAATGAAGATGTAGATATTTCATGCTGTTTCTCTGTGGTATATGAAGACAGGCATTGGTTACAGCTTTAATGGATGAAACCTACAGCTGTGAACAAGACCCCCAGCACAGGTTGCTGGAGAATAATAGCAGACTAGTTCCAAACCCTGCTGGAGTAAGATGTTGACAAAAATACCGTGATTAACCTGATCTCTGCAGGCATCTACTACTTCTGCCTTCAGATCAAAACTTTCAAGGTTGGTGATGCATTCTAAGGATGTTTCTGGCAATGTTTTTCCAAGATTTAGAAAATAAACCTGTGGTTAGAATAATGGCATGGTAAAGTGGCAAAAAATTGAAGTGGTAAGCAAATGGCCTCTGGTACCTAGAGATTAAGTACTCAAGTTTATCCCTTTCCCTTTCCTTAAAATGTGTAGGCTCTCACACAGATGAGTAGTTTTCCTGATTATCATCTCCAAATCCCATTATCAGTAGTTGATGATCTCAGAAGATGAAAACACAGGCCACCAAAGGTAGACAAGTTAAAAAGACACACAGTAACTAGGATTGTGTATGTACTGTTTCTAGCAAAAGAATTAGAGAACAGACACAAGAATTTTTAAATACTTCAAGGCTTAAGAGAAAATGTAAGCAGTATAAAACAAGAAAACAAAATCACATTGAAAAAAAAATTCCTGGGAATTTTAGGCGCAATAATATTTAGTGAGTTCTCTGCCCAAGTGTGATGTAGTAAATAGAGCTCAGTAAGTTCGGAACAGTCAGAAAACTGGTATGTGTTACACACACCCAGATACACACGTACATGCAGCTTTCCTATTTTCACAATCTGACATCAGAAAGGAAGGGCAATGGCAACTGAGAAAAGATGACAAATGAAATGAACTCTGGTGGCCCCAGATTTCTACCTTGTGCCATTTTTCAGACTGTAAAAATTTCAGGGAGCATACAACCAAGCAGAGTTGAAGAGCAGAGATCAGAAGCTACGACAGTTAGAATTTGGAGGGGAGGTTGCCGAAAATGAAGAACTCCAGGAAATGAGAGACATGTACGCATGTCACAGTCTGAATAGCAAGATAAGCATTCATAAGATAAAAAATTCTTTAGCTCTAGTTAAAGTGCAAGTCACCGAGGCAAAAAATTTCCAGACCATCCTAGGCTCAGGGGGACTCACAGAATGATATGTTCACATAAAGAACTTCTATAAAGATGCATGGTATTTACTATGGATCCCTATGGTAGTCATACTGTATTTTTTAAGGGTAGACTGGATAATATTCTCAAAGCAGAACCTGTAGAACCTAGAGGAACTTCTGAGACTCTTCAAAGGGTGTATATATAATGTTAAAATTATTTTCAAAATCATAAGGAGGTGTTATTTGCTTTTTTCACTGTATTAAAATTTACACTAAAAATACAAATCAGTCGTGAATAAAATTGTTGATGATTTAGCACAAATCAAGTTAGCGACACATTCTATTCCTTACATCAGTACCCGTTGATCAAATAGTGAAATTTAATTATGAATGCTCTTGATAAAGCTGGTTAAGCAACTATGATTATTCAATCTCAACTTATTAAGACATGTTTTTCTTATTCCAGATGACAAATAAAAGACACATAATATCTGTTGTATATTGAAATATTATTGCCTCAACAACAGCACTTCTACAGTTTTTCATCAGATAAAAAAGGCGCTTTCCTTCCTTTCTTCTTTTCTTTCATCTCTCAGTTCTCTTTTTCTTTCTCTTTTCTTTTGTTTTCCTGGGGTTCTAACTGGGGCCTAATTGCATGCTAGGGAAGAGCTCTCACACTGAATTAAAAAGCATGGCTTTGTAGAACACAAATAATGGTTTTGTAAAGGTTCTTGTAACATGGCCTCTGATACTCTGTCAATGATTTTTTTACTTCTGAGAGTATTAGGGAACTCTTACTATCCTATGGATATAAAAACTGCAAAAACCAATAGCCAATAATACAGTTTATCTTATGCTTCACCTTGACTCGGATAAGGGATACTCATGTAGCTGGTGCACCATCATTTCTGAGTGTGTCCCCAGGTATTTCTGGAAAAGATTAGCATTTAAATTAAGAGCTAATTACTCCTACCAACACGGACAGGCAACATCCAATCAGATCAAGGACTCCAGTAAACCAAAGAGGGAGAGCAAAAGTAGAGTCATTTTCTCTTTTTGAGCTGAAACATTCCTCTTCTTCTTCCCTTGGACATCAATACAACTATTATGTGGGATTGAGGATTGAGATTGAAATTTCCATCATCAGCTCCCTGATTCTCAGGTTTCCAGATCCAGACCTATGGCCATCCTAACTCTTTAGCTTGTACATGACAGATCATCTAACTTCCTGTAATCACATGGATCAATTCCTATAGTAAATTTCCTCGTGTGAACACTCATCTATATTTGTATCTATCTATCCTACTGGTTCTATTTCTTCGGAAAATGCTAATATAGTCAAGATCACACTGACTGACATGACTGAGATTATTCCCACTTCATGGATGATCGATACCTAAGCAAATAACAGAAACAACAAAGATCAGATGTTCAGAAATTATTCCAAATTTTATAGAAATTATTGTTTGCATATAAAATCCCAATAAACATCCAAAAGAACGTCTAAAATTTTGAAGTAAATCTAACAATGTCAGACAATTGAAGTTCAATATACAAAAATCAGATCTATTTTAAATGTAGGAAATATTGAATATGAGTATTTTAAAATTCCTTTTTATACTACCTTAAAAGAGGAATAAATTCCAAGAAAGGCAATTGAGACTTCTTCATCAAAAATTAAAGAGGATTTGAATAAATGAGAAAATGTACTACCTTCATGGATTATAATAGTAATATTACTAAGATATCAATTTGTGTCAAGATGACCTATTAATTCACTGCATTTCCAAAAAATCCAAAAGCAATTATTATAGAAACTGACAAATTTATTCTAAATTATGTGTGAAAATTTGAGAAAACTAGAGTCATTTATATTTGCTGTTTGAGCTACCCATTTTATAGTAATCTGTTCTGGTAGCCTGAGTGGATTGATAGCTATCAAGGGCTATTAGAAACTTAGCAAACAGTATCATAAAATACAAATTCATAATTACACTATAAGAGTCCCAGAAGCTTCTAGAACTATTACTAATGTACTGAAATCGAAGGCTTCAAACATCGCAGGGATGTGGAAAACAAAATACAAATAATAGGAAACAATAGGATTTGATCCACATAGCAACAAAACTTAACTAGTTCATCTGTTCATTCATTTAATTCAAAAAAGCAGTGAAGCAAATATGCATTTAAAGGCTATCTGCTAATTAAAATATATGGGGTGGGCCTTACCTGAAATCTACTTGTAATGACAGGCAGAACAAGAAGGTAGGTATTTCTAAAAATGTAGATCCTGATAAGACACAGAGTTGGTAATATTGAGAAATTACTCAGTTCTATTGTATGATATTGGCAACTTCATTGTATATTGAAAATAGACTACTACTGTCTTATAAAAACAACCTACTGAAATATTAAAGGTGAATTTTTGATTATCAGTTTCTTGTTTTATTAATTTTGAGGAGAGATAAACAGATCTACATATATATGGACAAGATTGATCAGAAAACATTCATTATTATTTCTGAGTTATGGATACTTTAAGATTTATTATATCTACTTTTGCATATATTTGAAAGTGTCTATATTACTGTTGTTAAAAGAAAACAAAGGAAATGTTTATAATTTTGTGGTATACAAAATTTTATTAGAAATAAAATAGTATCAACCATAGAATAATATACTAAAATTAATCAACAAAAATTAAAACAGTACTCTTCTGAAGGTACCATTAAAAAATAAGGTTCAAAATGGGAAAAAAGACTTAAAGTGTAAAACTGAACTTAGAAAATTATAAATTTGTAAAATTGATAAATTATAAACTTATAATGAATTTTCAAAACCTGATACTTATACAACCTAATGAAAGATGATTAAAAGATTTAAGCAGATAACATTACAAAATACAATAACCAAAAGGTCAACAGTGCACTTAAGAGACCTTTACATCATTAGTAATTGAAGAAACAAAATTTAATCCACAAATTGGAGGGACAAAATTACATATGTATTAGACTGGTTAAAACTGAACAGATTGGGCAGAGAAATGGAACACTAAACTCCTAAACATTTCTGTAAGAAATATAATTTGGTACAACTACCTCAGGAAATTGGGAGTGTCTTCAAAAATTAAACATAAAGGGCCGGGGATTTAGCTCAGTGGTTCTGGCACCCGTCTTGCAAGTGCAAGGACCTGGGTTCAATCCCCAGTTAACCACATACGATACTGAGTGTGGAGACTCACGCCCAGCAGCAATCAGTACTACATACCACAGTGCCAGGCATGGTGGCTCGCGCCTGTAATCCCAGCACTTGGGAGGCAGAGGCAAGAGAACAGCTATGATGTGAGTTGGAGGCTGAGATCAGGGCCAGCTTGAACCACAAAAAAAGCGAGACCCTGTCTTAAAAAAAAAAAAAAAAAAAAATTTAAACAAAAATTAACATACAACTCAAGCATTTTACTTGTATGTATTCACATAATAGAAAAGAAACACATTTACCAATGGACACACTTTTAAGTGTTCATAGAAGCTTTAATAGTCGTAATTGGAAATATCCAAATGTCCATTAATAAGTTAATGAATGCAGAATTTATTATGTACTCATAGAATGGGAAACATTCTATGCAATAAAAAGAAACCACTGATCTTCAAAACAGGGAGAAGTTCAAAGTATTAAAAGTCCTACTTCTTTCAAGAATATGTAAAATATTATATGTACAATTCTGGAGAATATAGACTAATTTAGAGAGATGCAAAGAAATCAGTGTCTAAGGAAGTGGGTGAGAAGAAAGAGTGGATTGCACAAACTCATGAGGAAACTTTCATGGCTATTGGAAATACTGTTATCTCAATTATAGTTCTGTAGGTGTTTGTATATGTCAAAACCATCAAACTACTTTTTTAAATATTTAGAATGTATTATCCTTTAATTATACATCAGTAAAGCTATTTTAAAATTTAGAATTTTATCTTGATTTCTCTCTACAAAAACTGCTAACCATAGTGACAAACTCAGAAATGATGAATTCTAGCAATAGCTAAAGGGATCAGGGCTCCTTGGGAACTACTGGTAGTTCCAGATTTGGAGTAGGTATTATGAACATTGATCACAGGACATGGTATCAAACAAGAAAGCAAGGCAGCCTCTATTACCTAAGCATTTGTGTCCCTTCAAAATGCAACTGTTGAAATCCTAGCTCTCATGGAAATGGTATTGAAGTTGAAATCATTAGAGGTAATTAGGATTAGATAAGGTCATGCAGACAGAAATACTAGCCACAATTGTTTTCTTTCTCCTACCACATGAAAACCCAGTGAATCAACATCATCTATTAACTACAGAATAAGCCTTGAGCAGAGGCTGAATCAACCAATGTCTGAATCCTAGACTTTCCAGTTTCCAGAAATGTGAGAAATTACATTTTGCTGCATAAGCCAACCAATCTATGGCATTTTGTTATAGCAGCCTGAATGCACTAAGACAGAAGTCATCAAGGGCTACAAGGCTCCAGTCAAAAGGAATCATAGGATTACATATTAATAATTGCACTATGAAAGAATAAAACTCTCAAGCTCCCAGAACTATCATTAATACATTTAAAATTACAGGCATCACGAGGGTGCAGTTGGCAAAATGTAGACGTAGGAAACAACTGAATATTATCTCTACAATAACAAAAATAAATTACCTATAGTTCATCATTTGTTCCTTCATTTAATCTAAAAACAAGGTGGAGCAAATATATATAAATATATATACGTAAAATAATAAATATATATATTCATATATATAATATATAAATATATATATGGCTAATAACTAATGAAACTGTATGGGATGGGGTTTATTGGAATTTGGTTTGCAATAGCAGATTGAATAAAAAGATATATACATATATAGATATATATTTGGGAAAATATAGACATTGGATAGGTGATAATATTGAAAGGTTATTGGGTTTTATTTTGTGACAGTGTCAATTTCATTATATATAAAAATAATAACATCTTATTAGAACAATGTATTGAAATAAAGATGAAATCTTCTATCAGGTCCTTTCTATGGAAAGATAAGGGAGTTAGTATTTGATAATGTGTCAGCCATATTTTAGATGTGGACCTCACATTGTACAATGTTCCTTAAAGGCTGTTAAAAAGGTAACAGCATTCAGAAACAGAGGCAATCAGTCAATAGGTCAAGGTCATAGAGCTACCAATGGCACATTTGCATATTAATACATTGTACAATTCCTCTCGCTTTGTCAAGGGTATATAGTTTCCTGGGTTCTTTTTAAATGGGTTCTTACTGTGCTAACCAGGTAAGGTTTGATCTCCTGGGTTTGTGTGATTATCTCTTCATCCTTCCAAACAGTGAAACTACATACATGTACCACCACTCTCAGTTAAACTTTTGGATTTCAATGTTCAGTCATAAGACATGGAGTCACTCAAATTGTTTGCTTTGCTTGTATTATTTTTGTCTTATAATCTTCATTGGTAAATATTGATATTTTAACAGGATTGGTCATAAAAGTGGCCAATGGGTAAATATAAATGACATATTTTATTTACTTCTTGTTTACCATTTGAGTCTCAAATATGTAGGATTGCTATTTCAATAAACTATATCTCATGAAAAGAGAATTTTGAGATATCCTCTTTTAAAGCATATCAACTACCTTCACAAATATATTTTTTTCAAAAGTAACCTGGAGTTGTGGAGTACGTACTCCATGTCAGCTGATTCTTTTAATAACCTCAGGGGCCTGTCTAGCTGATTTATAAATGTGCAAAATTTTCAAGTGTTATTTTCCCTCACCTAATTTTTGCCAGTAGCTGTTAGGCAATGTTTTCTTTATACCCTAATAATCCAAATTTGTAAGCTTCAATTTTCCTGTTAAAACTAGATTGAAAGAGTAAGTTCATTCTCTCTTCTACTTAAAAATCATCATCAATTTCATACCTATTCTTGTTGCTTAGCAGCCTTAATTTCCACTGGCCTCTGTATTTCTTTGGCATATTTATAAAAGCTGTCTTTTGTACTTTGAATCCCATTTTAGAATAGGCATTGAGCACATATCATTTCCCTCCCAATTTTAACTGCTGTGGAATATGGTTGAGGGTCTCTCTTCTCATTTTTGTCAAGTGAGATTGTTGATGTCACCTTAGTCCCTGTAATACCACATTGAGTGCATCTTGCGATTAGCATTGCTGTGTTTCAGAGGATTGAAGTGCTATTGTGGTAACCTGGGTTCAAGCTCCATTTATTCTTGAAGTATCTGGATAATTACAGTATAGATAGATGCTTTAAGGTTTTACTCAACTTACCCAAATAATTGTTGTAATTCTCTACCAATAGAGACAAAAATAAAGAAGACAAAACTAGGAAAATGGAAGAACCAAAGGAATTTGCTTGCAGGACTTTTATTCTGCTGAGGACCATGATCTTGCAGCCCACTCTTCTAAAAGAAAGTACCTTCTGCTCACCAATATGCCACTTACCTGGTATCCTTCTATTTTGAGCTCTTCTCTCTGTGTGAACTGCTGCTTTGCTGGCCAGGACTCAAATTATTTCCCACATTAGCCAAGATATTTGTTTTTTCTTTATGTATTTTGGTTGAATTGTATTATCCCAGGCATATAAATCAGAGACAAAAAATTCCCAGAATATCAGGCAATTTCCCAGCCTCCCTTCACTGATCTCACCATTTCACAGATAAGGTAACTGAGGCCTACAGGGATAAATTATATTACATAAGTTTCCATAGAAAATCACTGCAAGGCAAAGACCAATGGAGGTCTAAATTAACCGTGCTACTCCCCAAAGAAAAACCTCAGCATGCTTTTATTTATTCTTTCTCAAAATGTTTCTCAAAAGTTGAGTCCCCTATAAAATAAGGTTTAGGGCAACTGGCAACAGGGTATAAAAATTAGTAGAAGGAGGAGCCTACTAATTTCTCCCAGAAAGGGAAATAGTTGCAGGAACAGACAAGAGGTACACCTCCTAAGAACCAATGAAATCTCTGTCCAGTAAAACTCTAATTTTGGAACTCTACCTAAAAGTAGACTTGTCATGAGTAAAGAAGATATCCATTCTGCAGCTCTTTTTAGTATCATAGAAAGAAGTTGAACATGTCAGAAAAAAGGCTATGGATTTGAGAATAGCATTTTCTTTCTTCTCACACTTTTGTTTAACTCCTGGAAGAAACGCCATCTCTCTAACGTGATTCTGACTTCCTGCTCAGAGAACCTTGCTCTCCCATATTCTTCCCTTGATCTGTATTGCTGTGTGTGTGTGTGTGTGTGTGTGTGTGTGTGTGTGTGTACCCCTTGCCAACTCTTCAGCAGGTGTCCAAGCAAATCCTTCAGTTTTTCCATTTTGCCTTCATTGCTGAGTGCTTGTGGAAGGAGCTGCTGACAGTGAACTCTGCCCACCACTAGAGAGCAGCCAAAGCCAACATTTTCCTGGGCAAAAAACCCTCTGCTTCATAGGTCATCTTCAAAGGATCCAGGTTCTCTTGGTCTTCTCTTTCTTTCATCTTCAGTCTTTTTCTGGCAAAGCCTCCTGCCAGTCACCTTCAAAGAGGAACATCTACGTTTCTATGGGTATGTTATGGGAACAGTGAACACTTCTAATTCTGCCTGCGAAGCCATTGTCAAAATTATTTCTTATGGAAACTTCCATATTTTTTACTCCATCAGCAAAAATAGAAAATCAAGCCAACCTATGTAAAACTGAAAATATCAGAGGGAAAGAAAATTTTACAGTTGAAAAGTCACCCCCAGAACTCCATGAGGAAATAAAATCAGATCCTAGCTGATTCCCCTCTGTGGTGCTATCACCAAATAGACAACCCTAAGCAAGGATTTTGTGAACACCTTTAGATGTGATCTTTTTTTACAGGCAGCGTGATTTGTCTAATGTCAGTGAAGACAGCAATTGTGCCTCCTACAGACTGACTGAAATTTCAGTGGACTCCTATCTATATTACTTAATTTACAACATAGTAAAAGAAAATAATTATTGTTGACTAGCTTATTGTAGGATAGAAATAATCCTCCAGTATTGTACACCAGAAGTGAAGAAAGGAAGAAGGCACTTCCAGAAGGTTCTGTGGCTAGAGTCTCATCTACTTTGGGTTCAATTTCAGATGACATTTAAAAGCCTTAGGAACTTCCTTAGGCAAATACTTGAAATCTCTCTAAATCTTAGTTTTCTCCTCAGTAAAGATAATAACTTTTTCTCAAATAAGAATATTGTAGGAATTAAATTAACAAAACACTGTTATTGTATAAAAGACTACCACATATTAAACTCTCCACTGAGTGCTTTTTGTCTTATTCCCCCACTACTTTATCTTTATTCATATAATTTCAATTTTGATTTTGCTAAATATTCACTATGTACAAGTCATGTTACAAGTATGATAGAGTTGTGATCCTCAAAAGATCACAATATAGTCTTAAAAAGAAATAAATTGAGCGAATGCAATACAAACAAGATATCTACAAAAGACAAAAATTATATATTATCAAAACTGAGTTTAGGAATCGCTGGTTCTCATGAAGCCCAGTTCTGCATATCTGAAGGAATCTTGTAACTTTTTAGTATACAATGTTCTTCTTGGCCTAAACTAATTCTCCCAAGGCATCCATCTTGTGAGAAGAGCCTTTCTTTAATAGTAAATCACATGATAATAAATAATAAATCACATCTCAGTCAGAATGAACAACTCTTAATCAACTCATACCTTTCTGGGCCTCTTTCAGTCTTGATTGTATTCATGACCATTGAATATATGTGATACAACGTCCTCTCTGCCACACACCTTGAAGTGGAATCTTTTCCATGTCCTGAGCCATGTAAATCCATGCTCAGTACTAAACAGAAGTTCACGTTATATGTTATTGAGGATAAGTAAATTTCAAATAATTATTACTAGAAGACAATTTAGATGAGGATCCACAGAAGACAGTGCTAGGCCTGGATGGTGAGTTGGGTTTTAGTAAAATGAAGGACAGAGAAGAAAAAGTGCCTAGGGGCTGAGGCGGGACTATGATGAAGAGCAGGAGGGAGAACAACCGGATTAACATTTGTTGATTTGTTGATTTGTTAGCATTTTACCACTGCGACAAAATGTATGACAGAGTAATTTAAAAGAGGGTTTTATTTTAGTCCATGGTTTTAGAGGTTTCAGTCCATCATCACTTGTCCCCATTGCGGAGGCAGCTGCTAAACATCAGTATGGAACCACGCGGTGGAGCAAAGCTGCCTACTTCCGGGCAGCCAGGAAGCAAGGGGAGGGAGACAGAGAGAGACCTACTTATCCCCACTAGTCCCCACCTTCAAAAACTTCCATCACTATGTCTGTCTCTTCCCGGAAGCAGAGTTTTCAACACACAAATCTCTGGGGATATTCCAGATCCAGGCAATATAATCCTAACTCCTCTGTGACTGCTGGAGACCTTGACTTTCTAAATTTCTATCGTCATCATCACAATTCTAAACTCTTGGTTCTAGCATTCTCAGTTTGGCCATGGGAAAAAAACACGAAACTGAGCACGTGTCCTAAAGTCACACATTCAGTAAACAACAAAATCAGGATTCGTATTGAAATTAGCAGAATTCCAACAGACACCTCCATTGTGCCACACAGCCAGAAGCATAATGAAGTCTAATCCCAGAGGAAGAGATGGTGAAATGAAAGCAAACATGATCACATTGTCTGTCTGAGAGGTCATAAAGACTTTTAAAAGGGGTTTCTTTTCCATTAAAAAGAGCTTGCTAAACATTAATAAGGATCACCACGGAAAGCTTTTTCTTCTTGCATCTGAGATTCGCTTGTAATGGATCACTAACCGGTTAACAACCAGCACTAATCAAAGGACTAGCATTTAGAAGAAAGGGAAGGAAAGTCTGAAGTTACAGAGATAAAAAAGCCATGAGCTAATTAGAAAATAATGGGTGGCGACTGGAAAAGAGGCTGTCTGGGAAAGGAACCCAGTCATTACAAACATATAAAATGGTCAAATACACCCCTCCTAGGAAATTTAACTCATTTGTTGAAATAAGGATACACTTTTCCCAATCTTGCTCTCTCATAAACTAGAGTTGACCCACATCTAAACTAGCCTCTTACTTAAGTACTACAAAGACCCTATTCTTCAAGATGTAGCTAAATGCCTTTCTTCCATTACTGTTATAATCATTACTCATTTTGTTGACCTCTAAGAGCATTTTGGTTTGTATCTATCTTCATGAGTTAGTGCTGGCTTATCTTGCCTGCTAGACTGTAAGGTCTTAGGAACCATGGTAAGTCTGATTCATTATTGACTATGCAGGCCTGGCTTTTCACATTGCAAGGACTTTAAAATTATTTGTTGGGTGAATGTTTCATGTATTTCAAACAGGATACACCAGTTTTTTCAGTCCATTGCAAAACATCACGTGTACATAAATTATTTTCATCTTATTTCTTAGTTGACAAGATCACTGTTTGAAGCCAGGGGAAGGTAGCTCCCCCTCCACCCTGTATAAAGTATAGTTGGGGTTTAGGGATGGCACTGGTTGCAGTGCAACAATTCCTTTTCAGGGGGAGGGTGGCTTTGACATAGTTTAAATTCATCGGAAATTTATAAGAAAAGTAAAAGTATTCTTATATAGATTCCATCCAGATTCCTCAGTCGTTAACTTTTAATATTTAACACATTTGTTTCTATTTCTGCCAATCTATATTACTATTTTTTCTGAACCATATGAGATAAAATTCCAGAGGTGCTAGGAATTAGCTCAGTGTTGCTTTGCTTGCCTGGTAGGTGCAAGGTCCTGAGTTCTATCCCCAGTACCAAAAATTCCAGAAGTGATATACCTTTAGCCCTAAATATTTGTACTTCAGAACTATAATAAAGTGGTAAAAATCAGGAAAATAACATCGATATAAAGCTAGCCTAGACCCTACAAAACTTATTCAAACTTTATTAATTTCCCTTGTATTACCCTTTATAGCAAAAAAAAAAAAAAAGTAATGTGATTTAAGGTCAGATGTTACATTTAATTTCACTTTATTTACTCTCCAAATCAGTCTCTTCTGTTTAGTTTTTAGTGTCATAAATAATCATTTTTCACCATAAATATTCTTGAGGCATGCAGACCAGTTACCTCATAGCCATACCTCAATGCATGGATGTCTGATACTTCCTTATATTTATACTTGGGCCATGCTTTCTCTTTTTTTGAGACGGGGTCTCACTTTTGCAGTTCAGGCTGGCCTGGAGCTCAGCCTTGAACTCACAACAATCCTGCTGCCTCTGCCTTCCAAGTGCAGGGATTACAGGTGTGAGCCACCATGCCTGGCACTGCGGTATGTGGTTACTGGGATTGAAACCAGGCCCTTGCGCTTGCAAGGCAGACACTGGAACCACTGAGCTAAATCTCCAGTTCAATGCCTTCTTATATTAGACACTACAGAAATAATATTCCAGGGCTGGGGAGTTAGCTCAGTGGTTCCGGCGCCTGTCTCGCAAGCGCAAGGACCCGGGTTCGATTCCCTGGTAACCACA
>PVIR01040007.1:0-13579 GCA_004026965.1 Petromus typicus
TTTTTTGGGACAGGGTCTCGCTTTGTGGTTCAGGCTGGCCCTCAGCTCAGCCTCAAACTCACATCACAGCAATCCTCCTGCCTCTGCCTCCCGAGTGCTGGGATTAAAGGCGTGAGCCACCACGCCCGGGACTGTGGATGTGGTAGTGGTTGCTGCTGGGTGTGGGTCTCCACACCCAGTAGTATTATGTGGTTACCAGGGAATTGAACCCAGGTCCTTGCGCTTGCGAGACAGGCGCCGGAACCACTGAGCTAACTTCCCGGCCCCCCTTTTCAGTTTTCTTAAAAGAGTTTGAGGAGTAGTTGTGATCCATCTTCCCTGAAGTTTTTGTAGAATTCATCAGGAACTCCATTCTTGCATGGGCTTTTCTTTGTTGGTAAATATTAAAAAAAATTATTGCTTCAATTTCATTTCCTGTTAATTGGATTGTTCAAAGTTTTAAAATCTTTTTGGTTTAGTTTTGGTAGTGGTTATGGTTTGTGTCTCGATGTCCCCCAAAGCTTCATGCAGCCATAGGTTGGACTTTTTTCAGAGGTGGCTGGATCTACAGTGTGATCCTGGGATTAAGGGTGTGTGATGACTAAATCAGACCACTGATTAGTTTGGCACAGCCCTAATCCTAGTAGCCTAGATAGAGCATACAAGGGGCGGAAAGAAGCTGTTTGCTTGCACTGCTGGTCTGATGCTGACTATTTCTCTTCTTAAGACCTGGATCAAATCTGAACTCTTCATGTACATAAAAGGGTGAAAGAATCCCTCCTCCATCCTGAATCATGAACTTGTTATGGGGAGGGAGGAGTGAACAGGGTCTCACCATGTATTCCAGATGGCTTTGAACTTTCTACCAGCCAAGACTGGCTTCAAACAAATGGTGATGTTCCTCTCTGTCTTTCCAGTGCTGGGTTTATAGGCAGGTGCCACATCTTGGCTATCTCCTGAATTCTTATAATGGATATTATATCCTATATTTGGCAGTTAATGACATTGTGTAATTTGTTTTGTGGTCTTTTGGTGCTTTAAAAAAATCTAGTGCTTTGTGAATTTTAAACTCCTGTAGACCAAAGACATATTTTAGTTTTTTGTTCCTGTACCTTATAATATTTTAAGATTACAAACTATGTGTCTTAGGGAAACAGTTCACTTTATGCTAGTTAATGAAGGTACTTACAGTTATATTTTTTTGTTGCTGTTACTGGGGCATTGAACTCAGGACCCCGCATTATAAGACAGACACAGGAATTGAGCTACATTTGTGGCATATGGTTAGACTTGTAGACTTGAGTACTTCTGGCTGACTAAAAGTATAGAGATTTGGGGCCGGGGAGTTAGCTCAGTGGTTCCGGCGCCTGTCTTGCAAGCGCAAGGGCCCGGGTTCAATTCCCCGGTAACCACATAACAATACTGGGTGTGGAGACCCCACACCCAGCAGCAACCAGTACCACATACTACAGTGCCGGGCGTGGTGGCTCACGCCTGTAATCCCAGCACTCGGGAGGCAGAGGCAGGAGGATTGTGATGTGAGTTTGAGGCTGAGCTCAGGGCCAGCCTGAACCACAAAAGCGAGACCCTGTCTCAAAAAACCTAAAAAAAAAAAAAAAAAAAAAGTATAGAGACTTAAGAATTTTTCACAGAAGAACTTGTATAGATATGAATAAGTTCATGTTGCTGGATCAAAAATATTAAACTATCTCTTGGATCTACAAGTGTGTTGGACTTTGGAACAAATGAAAGTAGAAGTCTACCTAATCTGATCATATGTAAAAGTACTTCTAGTTTTAATTACTTGAGACTTAAGTTTATAGGAAATCTGAACTCTAAAGGCATAAACAGCTTTTAGATAAAAGAGGGAAACTACTGTCAGTGACGTGCTATAGGATATTCTGAAAAATAGAAAATTTTGATATTACTTTCACAATATAGTTAACTTCCTATTGTAGATCAGCATAGGGGGAAAAATTAGGGGAGGTGTTAACAATAGAATTAATGCCATTTCTTGTGATGCCCAAAAGGATAAAAGTTGCCAAGTAAGTCAGGAAATTGGCATTATTAATACTCTGAGAAGTTTAGTTAACCATCTTATTGGGAAATGTTGCTTGTCATTCTATAGTACAAAATATTAGCTTAGGTTTTCAGAAATGTTTAGATCAGGAAGGTAAACAATCAAGAATTTCATCTCTGAATAGTTTGTAGGTTTAATTTAGGTCAGGTTGCTTTTGTAGCTTGAAATTAAGCTGAGAACAAATATAGGGACTCGATGTTCTTTGTAGACTATTGGTCTAGTAGATAAGAGGCCTTTGTTACAAAACCTTGAGAGGGCCTCTTAGAGGCAGACCTCAGGGTATAAATGTTTAAAAATATTTATCTATCTAAGAAATTAGGTACTGTCCCTTGAAATCTTGGAGTGCTACTTATCAACTTTGAACTGTTTCTGGTACTAAAAAAGCCTTCCAGGTTGGGCATGTGGGGCTTGTTTTGTCTTCTCTTAAGTACAACTTTCACGATACTAGTATATTTTTCATCTTAACTCCTCAATGGAATTACATATTTAAAGCTATGTTTCAGTTCCTTTTAGTGTTGTAAAAAGAATACATATTTTTCTCAGTGTTAAGTCAGACAACATTAAATATAGCTCATATATATATATATATATATATATATTTTTTTTTTTTTTTTTTTTTTTTTTCTGGTACTGGGGATCAAACTGTGAACCTTGCACTTGCAAGGCAGGTGCCGGAACCACTGAGCTAAATCCCTGGGTCTTATTGTTTTTTTAGCTCCTATTTTGATAGATGCTGCCAAGATTGTGGTTCTTGGAGAACAAATCAAGGTAAGGAATTCACTAGGGAGGAAACATTTAGTTTTGTGGGTATGCAGTTTTGGCAGTAGTCAGCCAAAAAATACATCTGCAGGATGCAGGGTGTTTTTTTTTTTTTTAACTGGCTTGAATTTTGCAGAATCATGGAGTGAGCATGCCTCAAAAGCACAAGCATTTCATTTTTTTTAAACTTGATTTTTCAGCTGTGGATTCTGTTTCCAATCCTTTCACCAAGCATATCACCTTACATGTAGAGTACCATCTAGTGGTAGAAATAATAATTGTAGAAAATAAGGAAGTTATACCAATTACTCTTTTTGAAGGGATCTTGCCTTTCTGAGCTTTGGGAGAATAGCCTGGGGTCCTTGCTATCTCTCCATTCCTATATGCCTACCACTGGTTCTTCTGATGCTAGTCATATCTGTGCTAATGTGTGGGATGGGATGGAGTGGGAGGTGGGTATTTATGGTGCTGGAATCTAATGTAGGGCCGTGTGTGTGCCAGGCAAACACTGTAACATTGAGCGATATTCCCTCCAGTCATCTGAAAACTTTATAATGAAGAAATTAGCCTGGAGTATATACTTTAATTTTCTAATATCTTTTATTTCTTTTTGTTCCTGGAGATTAAATCCAGAACTTTGTATATGCTCCTCTACTTCTGAGCTATATGCCTAGCCCTTATGTTTTTATTTTTGAGACAGTCTCACTCTAATTCAAGCTGGTCTTGAATTTACTGTGTTTGAACTATTTGAGGCCCAGGCTAGCCTCAAATTTGTGATTCTTCTGCTTCAGCCTCCCAAGTGCTGGGATAACAGGCATGCACCATCACACCTGGTCCCTTGTGATATTTATATCAAGTCTTAGCAAGATTTAAGTAAAAACTTCTTGGTTTCTTTAAAAAATATCATTAATTGTTAATTGTACATATAAATATATAGAGCAATCTAATAAGTCTTTCCATCACTCAGCTTTAGCACATCTTAATGTTTGATCATATTTGCTTAAAACTGTCACCCTTTTTCAGTTTTAATATATATACTGCCAAAGCAAGCACTCTCACCCAGCTCAGTGATTTATCACAAAAGTTTTACTGGGCCGGGGATATAGCTCAGTGGTTCTGGGGCCAGTCTTGCAAGCGCGAGGGCCTGGGTTCAATCCCTGGTAACCACATAACAATACTGGGCGTGGAGACTCACCCAGCAGCAATCATTACCACATCCCACAGTGCCGGGCGTGGTGGCTCACACCTGTAATCCTAGCACTCAGGAGGCAGAGGCAGGAGGATTGCTGTGATGTGAGTTGGAGGCTGAGCTCAGGGCCAGCCTGAACTACAGAGTGAAACCCTGTCTCAAAAAACCTAAAAAAAGGGCCGGGGAGTTAGCTCAGTGGTTCCAGCACCTGTCTTGCAAGAGCAAGGACCTGGGTTCGATCCCCGGTAACCACATACGATACTGGGCGTGGAGACTCACGCCCAGCAGCAACCAGTACCACATACCACAGTGCCGGGCATGGTGGCTCACGCCTGTAATCCCAGCACTCGGGAGGCAGAGGCAGGAGGATTGCTGTGATGTGAGTTGGAGGCTGAGCTCAGGGCTAGCCTCAGCTACGAAGTGAGACCCTGCCTCAAAAATACCTAAAAACAAAACGAAACAGAACAAAAAAAACATAGGACCTTGTTCTTGCAAGGCAGGCTCCAGAACCACTGAGCTAAATTTCAGACCTCCTGTTGTGTTTTTAAAATTTGATATTAAACATGATCATATCATGTCTTTCCTATGTGTATGGCACTTCCTTTGCTCATTATGTGAGACTTATCTGTAATTGTACATATTGCTACAATTTGCCCATTTTTCATTACTATGTGATACTTCATTGAAAATACCACAAAAAACCCATTCTGCTGGACATTTTGCTTTCAGTTTTGGCTATTTGGAAAATAATGAGATGAACATTCTTGTTTTCAGGGTATGGTGCACATGTGGACGCATATATTAGGTATAGAATACAATTGTTAGATCATAGGCATATTTTTTTAAACTTTAATAGATAAGACCAATTTTCCAAAATTGTTGCACTAGCCAAGTGTGGTGATGCACACCTGTAATCCCAGGTGGGAGGATTGCTGTGAATTCAAGGCTGACTTGGGTTACATATTGAGACTTTGTCTCAAAAATAAGACTGAGGGCCAGAGATTTAGCTCAGTGGTTCTGGTGCCTGCCTTTTAAGTACAAGGTCCTGAGTTCAGTCCTGGTAACCACATACAACAGTGCTGGGCCTGGTGACTCATGCCCACCACCAATCAGTACCACACACCAGAATGCTGGGAGTGGTGGCTCAGGCCTGTAATTACAGCACTTTGGAGGCAGAGGCAGGAGGATCGCTGAGTTTGAGGCTCTCTTGGGCTATATAGTGACCTCAGGGCCAACCTAAATGACAAAGTGAGACCCTCTTTCAAAACAAATAAAAAACAAGACAAAAAACCCCACATAAAACAAAACAAAAATGTTTGTAGATACAGTATAGCATTATCAGGACAAGAAAGTTCCTGCTGCTATCTCTAACACTTGGTGTTGTCAGCTTCATTTTTGTCATGCTGGTGAGTGATAGTATATTATTGTTTTGTTTTAATTTGGATTTCATTAATGTCTACCAATATCAAGCATTTTTCTGATGAATATGTTTGACATTTGATGTCCCCCATTCTGCTTTTTTTTTTTCTGAGACAGGATCTCACTTTGTAGTTCAGGCTGGCCCTGAGCTCAGCCTCACACTCACATCACAGCAACCCTCCTGCCTCTGCCTCCCGAGTGCTGGGATTACAGGCGTGAACCACCACGCCCGGCACTGGTATGTGGTTATGATTGGTGCTGGGTTTGAGTCTCCACACCCAGTATTATATGTGGTTACCTGCGGTCTCTAACTGGACCCTTGCACTTGCAAGACAGAAGACAGGTACCAGAAACACTGAGCTAAATCCCTGCACCCCCACTTCTGCTTTTTGAGACAGCCTCACTAAGTAATTTAGGCTGACCTTGAACTCACTGTGTAGTCCAGATAGACTGGCTTTGAATTTAATAGTGATTGTCCTGCCTTACCTCCAAAGTGCTAGAATTATAGCTATCTTTTTTTTCCTGGTACTGGAGATCAAACTCAGGTCCTTTTGTTTGTGAGGCAGGAGCAGTGCCACTGGGCTAAATTCCTGGTCTACCTTGGCTATCTTAAAATGAATTTTGTTGAAATTCCATGCCCATTTTTCTGTTAGCAATTTGCAGGCCAGGGATTTAGCACAGTGGTTCCAGCATTTTTCTTGGCACAAGGTTCTGAGTTTGATCCCCAGTAACCACATACCACAGTGCTGGGCCTGGTGGCTCACGTCTGTAATTCCAGCACTCAGGAGAATCTCAAACTATTAAAAGCAAATTTTAGGGCTCAGTGGAACCGTGCTTTTAGAATGGTATCTTTTTCTAGTTATCATTTTGACAAAAATACCAATCTTGAATGATATCTTTATTCCTAATTTACTGTTTTTATTTAAAATTAGTCACTGTGTTAAAATATCCTTTTTTTTGTTTTGTTTTTTGAGACAGGGTCTCACTTTGTAGTTCAGGCTGGCCCTGAACTCAGCCTCGAACTCAGCAATCCTCCTGCTTCTGCCTCCTGAGTGCTGGAATAACAGGTGTGAGCCACCATGCCCAGCATTGTGGTGTGTGGTACTGATTGTTGGTGGGTGTGAGTCACCATGTCCAGCATTGTGGTATGTGGTTATTGAGGTTTGAACCCAGGCCCTTGCAGTTGCAAGGCAGGTGCCGGAACCATTCAGCTAAATCCCTGGCCCTAAAGTATTTTTTATATATTTATTTATTGGACAATTGTATATTTTTCTTCTTCATATTGTTGATACGGTTTTTGTTGATCAGTTTTTTTTTTTTTAGGTTTTTTGAGACAGGGTCTCACTTTGTAGTTGAGGCTGGCTCTGAGCTCAGCCTCCAACTCACATCACAGCAATCCTCCTGCCTCTGCCTCCCGAGTGCTGGGATTACAGGCGTGAGCCACCATGCCCGGCACTGTGGTATGTGGTACTGGTTGCTGCTGGGGTGAGTCTCCACACCCAGTATGGTACGTAGTTACCGGGGATCGAACCCAGGTCCTTGCGCTTGCAAGACAAGCGCCGGAACCACTGAGCTAACTCCCCGGCCCTTGTTGATCAGTTTTTGTTACACTGTCTTTGCCTTTCAAAACTCAACTCAGTTATGTTATATTATTTAAAAATTTTTTTCTTACTACATGTTTTAGTACATAACGACTACATTTATTAGGAAATCGGTATATGTACCTAACACATTTCAGATATATTATAATTTTTGTGTGTTGCTAACATTTTTGTGTATTGCTGTCTTCTATGAATTATTATATTCTTTGACATATTTTCTTATATTTGAATATCATTATTAATTTTTGCTTATTGCTAAATTTTGAACACCAACCTTTTGTTGGCTATATGCATAGAAAAAATCTTTTTCTAGTCTATGGCTGGTTTTTTAGTACTTTAAAATTTTAAGTTTATTCATTATAAAATGGGTTTCATGTTCCCATGAATGAAAAATAGCAACGGAGGGCTGGGGGTATAGCTCATTGGTAGAGTGCTTGCAAGTAGCCCTAGATTTGATCTTCACCACTGTTAATATACAAAACAGAAAACTCCAAAAAACATACAGTGCCAGATTTTCTCCTACTTCTCTTTTCATTCATCCAGTTCCCTTCTAAGAGGTGTTATGACTTTACTTTTAAATGTTTTTGTTGTAATGGTACTTGTTATGGAGAAATTTTAAATTTTCTTTATGAATTGTGCTTTTTACATCTTTTTAAAGAAACATTCCCTCTGTCTTATTTATTGTTAAAACTGTGTCCAAGGCTAGGGATGTGGCTGTGTAGTTGGGTGCTTACTTAGGATGAACAAAGGCCTAGATTTTTGTCTCACTGCAAAAGCAAAATTTGTAAAGTTTGGTCTTCCCTATTTAGCTATTTACTTTGTCAGGAATTTTACTATTCTTTTTTTTTTTGAGACAGGGTCTCACTTTGTGGTTCAGGCTGGCCCTGAGCTCAGCCTCACACTCACATCACAGCAATCCTCCTGCCTCTGCCTCCCGAGTGCTGGGATTACAGGCGTGAGCCACCACGCCCGGCACTGTGGTATGTGGTACTGGTTGCTGCTGGGGTGAGTCTCCACGCCCAGTATTGTATGTGGTTGCTGGGGATCGAACCCCAGCCCTTGCGCTTGCAAGACAGGTACCGGAACCACCGAGCTAAATCCCCGGCCCGGAATTTTACTATTCTTCTTCTTATTACTACTATTACTACTATTAATTTGTATGTGTATGCGTGTGGTCTTAGAAATTGGAACTGGGGACTTTGTACTGAGCTGCTTTCATAGTCCTTTATACATTTTTTTTTCTGTTTTTTTTAATACTATATATCAAACCCAGGACCTTGGTGCTTACTGGGGTAGGTACTTTATCACTGAGTTATATACCTAGCTCCCATTTTTAAAGTTTTAAAAAATTTAAGACAAGGTCTCAAGTTCCCTCTGTCTGGCTTTGAATTCTTAATCCTCTTGCCTCAGCCTCTGCATTCCTTGGACCATAGGCATGTGCCATAGTGCCTGCCCCAGAATTTATTTTTTGCGTATGATGTGAGGTAGGGATGACCCTTCTTCCCATATTGTACAACTGCTCATCCTTATGTTCATACACTAAGTAACTATTTCATCTAATACAGTTTACAGTGGTGAGAAGTCTGTTGTTCAGCCTCATCTATGTGTTGGGAGAACAGTTAACTGGCCTAATTTTTAAGTTCTACTTTGTTCCTACTTGCAGAGGAGTCTTGGAGTTCTAATAAATACTGCCTTTCAGGCTCTAGAATGTGTTCTTGTGTCCTCAAATATGTCTGGAATTTGTGTAGGCTGTACTGGGGTAGGGAAAGGAAGTTTCTCTGTCATGCAAACAAGGACAGAGTTTTTTCCTGTCTCTTCGATTACCAATGCCTCATCAGAAGCTTTCAGCATTTATGTAAGAAATATATTTATTTTTCTAGAACTTGAGCAAACTTGAGTTTATTTTAAAATATTATGAAGTAGGAAGTCATTTTTGCTTAAATATAATATTTTTCTTTAGTTCTAGGACTTAAGTTATTAAGCATGTTTGTTTATATTCTTACTTTGTATTGTGGTATTGTATATTTTTGGGAAATGTTTTAGTGGACTTTGTGATATTGGGATAATTTTTAAAATGTTAATTGTCTTTTCCGTCTCTTATCTACTAAATTCCTTTTAAAAAAAACAAACCATTCCTGTCTTTTAGGTATTGGTATGGCTTAAATCTAGATGTCCCCCCAAAGCCTCCTGTGGTCATAGGTGGGGCTTTTGGGGAGTGGCTGGATCCTAGAGTGTGTGATATTGGGACCAAGGGTGTGTGATTACTAAATAATTCTACTGATTGGTTAGGCAGAGTACTGGGTAGGATTAAGGGTGTCCCCCCCACCCCCCCGACCCCCGGGTTAAATGTAAAGGACAAAAAGAGGGTTGCTCCTGTCACTTGCTGCTTGGATGCTTTTGCTGCCTTCTGCTTGCCACAAACTGTTTCTCCTCTTCGATGTTGTCTGCTGCAGCCCCCTGCCTTGGAGCCAGTTGGTAATGGACTGAAACTCTATAAACTGGGAGCTGAAATAAATGTTTCCTCCTTTAATCTTGAGTGTTGGGTATTTTGTCTGAGCAGTGAGAAAAATAGGACAGACAAGGTCTTCTCAGATGCTATCCTGAGAAAAAAATGAAGAGCTAGTTTAAAAAAAAAAAAAATTTAAGTGTAATGTAAGAGCGAATGAACATAGGAGGGAGGAACAGAGGGAAGAGAAAAGCAAATAGACTGTGATTTTTATGTGTTAGGACTTTCAGGATTATCATTTTCTTGTACTCCATGTGAATAGGTACTGGCCCCTGAACCTCTTCCTTCTACCTGTTCAGGGTGTTTCAGGGAGGCAGTTTTGGGAGTGAGGGCCAGTAGGAAGAACTGTGTTGAGAAACTATACAGCTGGTGGCTTTGTGCTTTTAGCTCCTTTCTCAGTGGACGGTTTGATCCAGTGTAATACTGCTAGGGTTAGTTGTGATAAAAGTTTTAGAATCTTAACTGACGTTAATAGAATGTAAGACTATAGCCTTTATTTTTATATGTGCTTGTACTTCAGAAATATAATGGATTCTGTTCCTAGGCATTTGTCTGTTAGAATTAATTTGATCTGGAATTAGGTATTTAGAATTAAATGAGATGTATGGCTGGGTGTGGTGGTGCATGCCTGTTACCCAGTAGTTGGGAGGCTGAGGCAGAAGGATTACCTTGGGTTTGAGGCCAGCCTGGGCTCCATAGTAAGTCTAGGGCAAGCCTGGATTACATAACAAGACTCTGTCTCACAAACAGTGAATTTCATGAGATGTGAATTCCATACGGTAATTAGTTTAGAATCAATATATTATGATTCCTTTTGGTGCTAACACATTTCATGGTTTTCTGGGCTTTACAGTAATTTAATTTTGTCAGTAATTATAAATAGTAATTACGTATGGACTCTTGTTTTTT
Source organism: Petromus typicus (assembly GCA_004026965.1). Taxonomy (NCBI): domain Eukaryota; kingdom Metazoa; phylum Chordata; class Mammalia; order Rodentia; family Petromuridae; genus Petromus; species Petromus typicus. The sequence continues at coordinate 10,443 of PVIR01040007.1, forward strand.
GCCTGAAATAGACTTAAAAAGAGGCTTTTAGGCTTGGTGGTAGCACATTTTCTGGTTTTTCAGCTACTGAAAGGATTGAGGCATGGAGAGTGTAAATTGGATGACAGCCTGAAAATAAAAAATATAAAAAGTACCGGAGGTAGGGGCCGGGGATTTAGCTCAGTGGTTCCGGTGCCTGTCTTACAAGCTCAAGGACCAGGGTTCGATCCCCGGTTACCACATACCATACTGAGCATGGAAACTCACGCCCAGCAGCAACCAGTACCACACACCACAGTGCCGGGCGTGGTGGCTCACGCCTGTAATCCCAGCACTCGGGAGGCAGAGGCAGGAGGATTGCTGTGATGTGAGTTGGAGGCTGAGCTCAGGGTCAGCCTGAACCACAAAGCGAGACCCTGTCTCCAAAAAAACCTAAAAAAAAAAAAAAAAACAGTACCGGAGGTATAGCTCAGTAGTAAGGTGCTTGTCTAGAAAGCAGGAGTCCTGGGCTCAATCCCTAGCACGGGGAGGGGAATCTTGTCAAAGTTTAACTGCCTTCTGATCCTATTGGCTTATATTATAATCACTGGCCTCTTTAAGTTTTTGTAGTAAAATGACCTCATGTGTAAAAAGGGTGAGGAGATAAGCCTTCTAAGACTTCTCTAGTGACTTTTTGGTCATTTAGTCATAATTTTACATTTTTATGTGATTTCTCCTGGTACATTATCATTTTAGAGTAAAGAAAATCTTATAATCACCAACTGAAAATTTAGGCTGTTGATTAAAATTAATTTTTCAAGGAAGTTGAGATGAACTTTGAAGTTTACCTATTTCTTGTTTTTATTACACTATTATTAAAAATTATCCATGTAATGTTGTCAAACTGTTGTATCGTTCAGTTGTATTTAAGGTGTGTCATTTTCCTAGAATAGTGAGTGCTTTGGGGTACCCAGCTAGCATGGACAACTTTTTAGGTTGTGATTATTTTTATTGGGGAAATGTGTGTATGAGTCAGGTATATTGAACTTTGCCTGACTGAGATATGATAACTTGTTCTTTCTGGCTTGTGTTATGTCAATACCTCAATCATATGACAGATGACTGTTTATATAATAATATAACGAGTATCATTGTTACTTAGATAGTAAGATTAGAACAAGTCATTAGAGTTAATTGACGATGGGTACAAACAATGCTATGTCTGCTATAAGAGATGGAATAACATAGTTCCTAAATGTAACATGTCGTGTCTCTCTTGTCCCGCAAGGAAGAACACAACACACTGCTGGAGGTGCAAGCCTAAAAAATTCCCTTTTATTTCTGCGTTAGCTCCCTTATATACCCTGGTTCGGCACGCCCCCAACACCGCCTACTCTTCCAAATATGGTCAAGGAAACAGCTTGTTTTTTTCTCTGAGGCGGAGACTTACGCCCCTTACGCCATCTTAGATCGGCTCGCCACATCTCCCCCTTTTTGTTTTAGAAGATGCTCTCGGGACCATGCCTGTCTTAGGTGGTGACTGTCTTTCCCATGCCTTACCCGTCATGGGCTACATGAGAGGCGTGCTCATGCACCTGTCTTAGGTCGGTCATGGGAAGCAGCCATCCTTACCCGTCTTTGACTACCGGTCCAGCATAGAGAGCCACACCTGAGGAGACTGGCCTGCTTCGATGGCTTGTATGGCAAACAGCAAATTACGGTCATTTCCATTTTGTTGCATACAATACCAGCGCATGGCGATAGCTGCAATACATATGACCATCAGGAAGATTATAGCTAATGAAGCTGTACCCGCCCAGGCTTTAAACATTTTACGCAGGAACCGCAGGCACACACGTCTTGTTGACGTTACAGATATATAGCGAGATTTATAAACTGTTTGTCCCATGGCCCGCATATGATGTCGTGTAGCCCGCGTGACGCTTGGATACACGCGTGACGAAAGGTGACATCACAGTCTAGATGGTACCGTGCCCACAGAATGTCTATTAGTTCTTGAAGGAAGGCGGTTAGTGTAGTCTGCGTGATAGCAAAGCCCGCCGCACTGGCTGCCGTAAGTCCAAAGTCTCTTTTGGTCTCCACATATGGATACACAGAGATGTTAGGCTCTTCTACAGGAACAGGGAGCTGGGCTGGCACACGAACCAGGATCGTGTTGTCTGAATTATTCCAGCAAGCACTAAGGGAACAATTTTCTACAGAGCAGTTAAGCAATCCCTCTGACGGCACTGAGCCGTTCCATAGGACAAAGAAAAAATGGGGGTACCATGTAGGGGGATCCATTATTGTTGGTAAAGCTATTCCACCTGACTGTACTGGACCAGTTAGAAGAATTGCCCGTTATATTGGCCCAAGCATACCAGAGTAGATCAGATGCCCCAGCCTGGCATCCCTGGCCAACCGTACTTAGGTGGGGGCATGGCAAGCACATGGGGCACAAGGAGAAGGCACAGTGCTGTGCTATTATGATCTCCTATTGTGAAACACAGGGTGTCGTTTAGACTTAACACTACCCGAGTCGAAGACTCGGCAGCGTCTTCTGGCGCCCCAGGCTTCCCTGTCTGCTGTCCTGAGAAAGGAGAATATAGAGGGGTAAAAAGGTGCCTTAATACCTACTGCTTGAAGAATCGGGGGATCTCTTGCCCAAGTCCAATGAAGTGTGTCAGTCCATACCAGGCGTGGGAGCAGGACCACTGTGTGTACGAGGTGTATCCACGCGTGTGTCTTCATCTTCTCGGTTCTTTTTTCGAGGTCCCACACGAACCAATTGCTCTGGAACCCAAATGGGCGTTTCCTGGTCCTGGGGAAAACACACAAACACCCCCCCTTTTCCACAAGATTACTGGGTCTGGCCCTTTCCATTGTCCTGTGAGTAAATCCTTCCATAGTACAGGGGGCCATGGGGTGGGATGGCCCTCTCCTGCATGGCGCTGCGCTGCTGAGCATCCCTGCGCGTCAAAAGCGAAAGAAAATTTAAAGTAAAAAGGGCAAGATAAAGGTTGTCTCTTTCTGTTCTCCCCAGGGGGCTATCTCCCCCTTTTTGTTTTAGTAGCTGAGATTTTAATGTGTTATGAGCGCGCTCAATAATGCCCTGTCCTTGTGGGTTGTACGGAATGCCCGTGCTATGCTGAATTTCCATCTGTGCACAAAATTGCTTG
>PVIR01040008.1:0-13435 GCA_004026965.1 Petromus typicus
GTCACACCCAAGACTCAGCCAAGGCTGAAAGTCAGGTTAAGTCTCTTCCTCCCCTCACAGAGAGAGCTGCATTCATCAAAATCCTCTCCCTGCTTATTTCATTGTCAGGCTGAGGCTCCATTTTCCGGGAATGACAGCCCCTTCCTCACGCTGCCTCCTCCATCCTCTCCCTGCTCTTGGAGCTCTCCAGGTGACCCATGCGCTCCTGTACGTGGCATGGTGGAGGAAATCGGGCCGACTGGCCTGGCTCCACCCACCACTCCTGGCCTGGAGAAATGGAACAGCAGTTGGAGAGGCCACGGCTACTCTGATGCAACCCAAGACTAGACTTCCACACTCTTCTGGGTCCTTACACGCAGATAGTTTGACTTTATTGGATTCAAAACCTCATCTTCTGACACAGCCCCCACCAGCCACAGAGCTGAATTTTATAAGACTCACACAGCTAGTCAACTGGTTTCCCCCACAAGATGAAGTTACTGAGCATTTGACAAGGTCTGGATACTTGTTTGGTGAGCATATCTGCAGGGCAGAGCCCAGGGACACTGTCAAATACCCTGCCTTGCACAGAACAACCCCTGCAGCAAAAGTGAGGCAGCAAAAATGCCAGCAGTGCCAACAGGCTCAAGATACCCTTCAAACTCCAGCCCTGCCACTCCCAGCGATTGTAGCAAGGGTTCGGGAAAGGCTCATTGCTTCTTTTTTTTTTTTTTTTACACTTGATGAGAATTACTAAAACCACGTGGCGCTTGTCTTATGACTGAAGTCTTCCAGGATTGCAACTGTCTTTTACACTTGGAACTGGCACCTGCCTCCTTCCCAAAACGGGAAGGCTGGGCACCCACGGCCTCTGAGAGAAGCCTCCAGGATCCCGGCCTCCTCTTTGGAAACAGGAGAGCAGACCCGGCTCCCTCCGCCCGCCGCCCTGGCTGCGCCCGGCCCGGCCCTGACCGCCAGGTGGTGGCCTCGTTTCCGGTGACCACAGACGACCACCGACCGGGACTCGCTTCTGGAGCTGCGCGCGGGTCCCAGCGTCACTTGACTCAGCCTGAAAAATGAGTTCGCGCCCGGCTCTCGCGGGAAGGCAGGGCGCCCCGGGTCCAGCCTGGGGTGGCTGCCCGTTCCTCCTATTGTGCCTCCAACAAGAGCGTTTTATTGAAAAGAGCAGAGTGCGTCTAATGCAGTTATCCGTGTCCGCCCCATCGGGCCGTGGGCTGGGGCCGAGGCGCGCAGCTGCCGCCGCCTCACACGCTCGCAACAAAGGAGTACGCCGTGGAGAATTTGCTCCCCTTTGAAGGGCTCATCTGGTTTCCATTTTTGAAAGGTTCCCCAATCTTCGCTTCCACACAGCCTCCGACCCATCGTTGCCTTTCCCATCCCCCCTTGCTTTGCTCCAGCTGCTCCCCTGGGTGGGGGGGGGGAGCGCCCCACTGTCCCTTGTGGTCACCTTCTCACTCCGACACCTGCAGGGCCACAAGTAGGGGCCTACGACCGGGCAAACATCTGGGTTTCTGGCCAGCCGGAACCACTTTCGCAGGCCTGGGCCTCAGTTTCCCCATATTTATGTATTTGTTTTTTGTTACTGTGTTTTGCTTTGTTTTGTTTCTGTAGAAAGTGTCGCTCTGTGTAGCTCAGGCTGACCTGAACTCACTATGTAGATCAAACTGGCCTCAAACTCGGTGGCAATCCTCCTGCCTCAGCCTCTCCAGTGCGGGGATCACAGGTGTGAACCACAATGTCAGGCTCCCATCTTTAAAACACCAATGTGATTTTCCTTAAACTCCAGTGTTCTGTGAGTTAAAGAACTGACCTGTTAAACGTGGCAGGTACTTAATAGAATAATTCAGAAAATTTAAATCGCTTTTATAGCACAGCCTGGACAGCGGCATCAACTTCCTAGAATATTTTCTTCTAGTTTTGTTTTGCTTTTTGGCAGAAGGTCTCACTATATACTTTAGACTAGCCTTGAACTTTGTAGCCCAGGCTGGCTTCAAACTTGTGATCCTCCTGCCTCAGCCTCCCAAGTGCTGAGGTCACAAGTGTGTGCCACTCTGCCCAGCTCTTCTAGTTTTTCTTAGTGTATAAAAATCATATGCAAAATTATCGCTGTTTAATTGGGATTGCATTGTGTACACAGTTCTGTTTTCTACTATTAGTTGTACCTGGAGACTTTTTCTTAGGTTCATAGTCTTTGAAAGCGTGATTTTTTTTTAACAGCTGCAAAATATGCCACCATGGGCTTGTCCCTTAATTGATGTAACTGGTTCCCTCCACTTTTGGCCACCATGTTTGTCTGGTTATTTGTGTGGGTCATGGCAACAGTTTTTACCTCACCATTACAATTTGCAAGGCAGTCTTTCAGACAGAACCCTCAAGTGGCTGCCCAAGTTGACAGCGTGCTTTAAAGCCCTGCCTCCCTCCACCCCCCATAAATCAAAGGCACAGAGCAGGCACTTCCACCTCTTCTGAGGGCGGCGGTGGAGCGGAGGTCATCACAGGCCACCTCCTCCCCGGCCTGACACCTCTAGGCACCTGCAAGCTGGAAACTGGCGGTTTGAATCATGGCCCTTGTAACTGACAGCCTTGGGCGAGTTGAATAAACTTCAGAGATACAACCCGCCCACCTTAGAGGGCTGTGAGGGGGCCAAGCGGGGCAAGACAGGCAACGTGCCGAGCGGGTGACCAAGCAGTGGCCTGCGGGGCCCGTCTGATGACCGCGACACTGCACACGCATCCTCCTCCCTCAGTTTCTTCACCTGTCATAGCAGGAGTTCTGAGGATGGTCGGTATTTGTATTTTTTCATTTTTTTACTCTACTGGGGATTGAACCCAGGACCTTCACACTGAGCTACATCCCCACTCCTTTTTATTTTGAAGAGTCTCACTAAGTCACTAAGTTGCCCTGCTGAGCTCAAATTTGCAATCCTCCTGCCTCAGCCTCTCAGAGTGCTGGGACTAGATCATATCTACTGAGGATGAAATGAAATCCTATAGAAAAAGAACATAAAATTGCCTGCTACATACAAAGTATTCAACGGGGCGTCGTGATTCTGTGCCTGCCTAACCTGTTTGTAAAGAGTAAAGTGAGCTCCGCCAAGAGCTCATTTTCCCTACATCTCCCAAGAGTGGCCTCTTCCAAGCCCTGTCAACACCAGTGCCTAACCACGACCTTCTGTCGCCTCTGCTGCCTTCTCAGAGTGGCCCTTTAGCTCACCTGTCCAGATAAGAGTGCTGCTATTAGCAGCAGCCACAAGTGACTGAGTCCCTAGATGCTGGAGACTGAGGAAGACCACCGCAATTACCAATCCATTGTACAACCAAGCACAAAAAGTGACTCAGATGCTAAAGCAACTTGCCCAAAGCGGTGAAAGAGATCAGATTGAGTCCACATCCACCGCCATGGCCTTCTCTTCCCAGGGTACCATGTGCGACTCGGGCTTTTCAGTCTGTGAACTTTAAGCTCACTCTGGAGTCACCTTCTCTAAGGAAAATGTCCTAATGAACCTAAAGATGAGAGAGCCTTAGGGCTGGGGATTTAGCTCAGTGGTTCCGGCACCTGTCTTGCAAGCACAAGGACCCGGGTTCGATTCCCCGGTAACCACATAACAATACTGGGCGTGGAGACCCACCCCAGCAGCAACCAGTACCACATACCACAGTGCCGGGCGTGGTGGCTCACGCCTGTAATCCCAGCACTCGGGAGGCAGAGGCAGGAGGATTGCTGTGATGTGAGTGTGAGGCTGAGCTCAGGGCCAGCCTGAACCACAAAGCAAGACCCTGTCTCAAAAAAAAAAAAAGATGAGAGAGCCTTAGAGAGAGGACTTCTGAAAATAAATAACTTTGACCTTCTGATCAACAATGAGTAATTGTGGCATATAAATATATTTCCATGCAATATTTGAGGCATACTAAAAAATTTTCACTACTTATCTGAAATTTCAAGCTCATCAAATATTGTGTATATATTTTGGAGAGGGTACCAGGGATCAAACTTGTGACCTTGCAATTGCAAGGCAGGTGCCAGAACCACAGAGCTAAATCCCCAGCCCCTTGAATTCTATATTTTATCTGGACATCCACATTTGGGAGCTGTTTTATAGTGTCAAGTAGAGAATCACCATTCAACAGCAGGGACATAAGGAAAATACCAGCTGCGTGTAAAATTTCCAACAAGTAATACAACCTAAAAACCATCTCTTGAGATTTGTTAGGAATCCTTTGATTAGAAGTGAGAAAACCTTGACCTAAATCCCTGCAGACTACAAAGGAATCAGCAACACTGAAATCACAGAGACCTTGGTGGTTAGGGAATGTCAAAGGGGCACAGCGGCCAGCAGCAAGATCTTCCGGTTTGAGCAGCAAAATAATGTAGCATTGTGTAGTAACGCAAATATCTTTTTAAAAAATCTAGGAGCCTCTACGTACACAAATAATTGAATAAGTATGAAGAAAGAGACAAGTCTCTCAGGCCAAAGAATGCCAAATAATGTATGGTTAGGAACTGCACCTTCAGGAGGAAGCAATGTAACTCCCACCAGGAAGAGCCTCCTTCGCACAGGGCAGAGCCTGTAGCAAGAGTAACATTACAGTGGACAGCCCTGGCCAGTCACGTGACCGAGGCCACCCTCACCACGAACAAGTCATTCAGTCTGTACCCTTGAAGTGATATAATGACAGTGGCACTCTATTTATACAGTCTCCCTCCAGAAACCTTTAACTCCAATCTAATTAGGAGAAAAAAAACATACAAATTGAAGGTCATTCTAGAAAATTCCTCAGGTCCCAAAGGATAGCAACATGGCGGCAGCACCTACATCACTCCATCATCTCTGGTCAGAGTTGAGAAGGAATGTGAAGCCCTAATGAGCTTGCACCTGTCCCCGGTTTGAGCTCTGAGTCAGAGGCTGATTGTAGGGCAAAGAGGGACACTGAAAAACCTGGGGGCTGTAACCTGAAACAAACAAGCTATTTGGTGGTCAAAACAACCAGTGTCCAGCACTTCCTGTATCATTTTCTATGCTGACATGTCCCTATAGGACTATTTTCTCTTTATTATCCCTATTTGTCCAAATAGTTTGTTACCCTGTATCTGTCCAAAAATTTTTCTGACATTCAAGAAACACCAGCATCAAAGAACCGCAGTCCAATTACAGCCCCAGAGCTGACACCACAAGTGGGAGACCAGGAGCTGTGAATTTCCAGACCTCTATGACATCTTTTTAGAATTTGTTCTTGAGGGCTCGAGTCAGATCTAACACCCGTGAGAAGAGATGGAGCTCCCCAAAAAGGACCCAAAGACCAAATCAGAGAAGGTTAAAAAATCTCCAGGTAACCCAGTAATATCCAACTGCTAAGCAAATCCATGCCTGAGTGCGAATGATTCCACCCCAGCACCATGCCCTTGGTATTATCTCCATTTTGGAGAGGAAACTTGTCCAAGCCTAAGTAACCTTGCTCAAGGTCACACACTGTCAAGTGATATGTGCAGAGTTACTAAACCAAAACTCACCTCCTCCCAACCCACTGCTGTCCTGGCTCACAGACCCTGGTTCTCACTCACTGCCTGCTCAGTTCCGGCTCCTCCAAGGCCTCGGCCTCTGCACTACACTCATCTCTAAGCCACTGGGCGCTGGCCAGCTCTGTCTTTTTGCAAGCACTATCAATCATGAGAGAGAGAAAAGTAGGGGGATTGCCCTGGTCCCCAGAGAGTCCTGCCAGGCTGAGAGGACAGAGAAACAAAGGAAGTTGTGCATGAAGTGGCCCCAGAGTTTTATGTAAGTGACATGTTGACCAGCGTGCCTGGCACATGGACAGCGTCCCCAACAATAATAATTATCTGTCTTAGATTCCAAAACTGAGTGGTCCCTGCTCTAAGCAGTTCGTGCCAGCGGCAGCTGTGGCTGGCCAGGAGACCTGCCCTATGCTACACATCCTGGGCCTCTGCTTTTATATTTGCTAGGCAGCTTTGGAAAAGAATTTGGACTCCTTGGGTGAAAGGTGTTCAGGTAGCGCGACATCTCTGAACTCGGATCTGAGCGACCCTCCAGGCCCCTACAACAGCCCTGACGCTTCTGCCACACCAGCTGAGGGAGACCAAGGTGCTGATGCAGGGGGTCTGCTGGCCCAGGCATGCAGCCTCACCTGGCACAGAGGTGAGGCCTCTGGGCATTCCCTCCAGCCTCCCTGCCAGCTGGCTCTCCGCCGCCATGGACAGCAGGCCTCAGCTCTGCCCCTGTGCCACACAGGCCTTGGCAAACTTTGCCACTATTAAAAACCCAGCCTTGCTTTCCAAAGGGGCAATGGCTTGCCTGGGGATTAGTCCAGATGCAGGTCGCTCTCACATGCCATGCACACACACGCGTGCATACACACACACACACACACACACACACACACACACACACACACACATACACACAAGTTCACCATGCTCTCCTCGGCCACTTGCCCTGTGCCAGGCTCCAACACTCTCAGCAGTTTCTCAGCTGCTGCCTCCAGCCCAGGCCTGGCAGCGGGACTCGGGGCCTCTGCAGAGGGGCTGCTTGTGCTCTCGCTTGCTCTGCTTGTGTGAGAACAGCCAGGGCTGGCCCCAGCCGCTCACACCTGCACACTCCATTCTTCCCAGCTGTTTACACATTGTCATCCGCAATTAATGCTTTCCCAGGAACTGCCCCAGCTGAGTGCCCCACCGCCACACAGGGACCCCATTCAGAGCCCTTGTGTCTGTTAAATTGAGCATGGGGCCCTGTGATTAAATTAAGGTCTGTGGCTCTGGCCCTCTGCTCCTGCTCCTCCCCGCCTCCCTCCAGCTCTGCCTTGCTCCTGCCGCCTCCTTCTCTCCCCTCTTTCCTGCCCCCTCTTCTGCTTTCCCTGTCCATTCATCACTGGGCCCCTTGGCAGCTTGATGGGAGGAGGTGGCCGAGGGGGAAATGGCCTGGCCTCTGGGCAGGGAAGAAGAGCAGGGATCTTGCACTTACAGCGAGGATGAAAGGGGATGTGTGACCCCCTTGGTGAGAGGATCTGGGAAGGACCAGCACTGGAACTGCAGAGTCCTTTGCTAAATGGTCCCCTCAGTCCCAGTGGCACCATGGCTGAGTGGCCAGGAGCAAGGACTCATGGGTAAACCAGGCCTGGGTGTGATCCTGGCTCTGTTCCTCTGTAACAGTAGAATCTCACTTGAGTTTAACCAACCTGGTTGGTTTCTCCAAGCCAGCAAAGGAATCAAAAGAGCAAGGAAATGAGCAGCAAAGGGCAAGGTATCTTCCAGGGAAAGGAAGTAGCTCTGGGCAGGCGGATTTTAGTCTTTAGACCAACCTGGTACCTGTACATATGGACCACACAGGCCATGCTGTCCAGAGAGGGCCCAAAGGGCAAAAGGTTCTCTGTGCCAGCTGCAAGGACTGGGCTTTATGACTGTGTGTCAGGACTTTTGGGCAGATGCCTGCAAAACACAGATTCCCCTGGTCCTGATTTCACAGGAAGCTACGTCACCAGTGGTTCTGATGGGTGGGACTGGGGGTCACCCTGTGATTTTCACAGAAGAGGAAGGTTCTGACATTTGTATTCCAGAAAGAAAAACGAGGGAGGCTTAGATTCCAGGCGTGACGAGGTCCACAGCAGGCTGGAGCTGGAGGACGGGTGCGTCCCCTCCCACCTGCCCGTCTGACACTGCTGAGCATCTCTCAGTCAGCCCGGAGTGGACACACCCTCAGATGAACCATTGATACCGAGGTCTGTGAGCTACACACACCTCTGCTCTCCAGACTGCCTTCAAGCTTTGATGAACAGAGCCACCTGGGTTGCACAGAGGAGATCTACTTCAGCAGCTTTAGGAAGGGACCTGGATCTGGCCTTACAAAGTCCCATGGGTGATCTTTTCGGCACAGCCATGACTGGGAACACCAAGTGGGCACTCACTGAATCTTTTTTCTAAGTACGTTTGTGATATATCATGAAGACACTCGTTGTGGGCAGTTGGTATCTGTACATACGAAATCGTGATCATTTTTATTTACCTCTCCCTCCCTGTCCTCCCCCTGCCTCCATTGCTACAACCTTCTCCCATTTGGAAAAATGTATCTCTTGTTCTCTTGATCTCTTTGCTGCTCTTTAAACTGTCTATAGTTTGAGCTTCTCTTGAAAGTGAATGTCAGCTCAGGTAGGAAGTCAGTGGATTACGAGGCCCAGAACCAAGCCTGGCAGCTGATGGGGAGGAGCCGAGGCAGAGCAATGGAAGAGGAAGACACAGAACCAAAGAAGCTGGCGTTCCTGAAGCAAATAAAAGGGCAAATGCCAAGGGGAGGCAAGGGCAGAGAGGAACTGCTGTCCCGAGAGAGGTCACAAAGGACGGGCTGAGAAAGCCCGAATAGGGTCAATCTTTGAGGAAAGAATTTTGGAAAAGTCCCAGAGAAGGCAGACACAAGTTTATGGACATGACAGAAGAAAGAGACAGTCACAAATACAGTTATTCATATTGGATTTTCCCAAAAGAGTGATGGAGGAAAGGAGAAGAAACAGTAAAACCGTAAAGCAGCCGAATCATGTCCGAAGTCCAGGTGTGCGCTGTGCTTGGGATGAGAAAGATGACTCGTACACATCCATAGGCAGCGGAAAGAAGCAGGTTTAGAGGAGCAACTGAGGACACATCAAACTAGGTGACCTATGAAACAAAATGCTAGAGAAGATTAAAGAAAAGAAACTTCCTGGTGATTGAGCTAACTGGGAGACTGGCCTGCAGGAAAAGTAGAAAAAAACGTGCTCTCTGAGATGAGAGGAAAGGAAGACAGGAAGGAAGAGACAGACACCACATAGGTGGGCATACAATTCCACTAAGTCTGCACTGGAGGAGGAGAAATTTCGGGACTGCGTCCTTAGGGTCTCTGTTTTCTTGGCAAAGTGGGAGGTCTTGACCCTTGTGAAGACTGCAGGAAGCAGTAGTGTAGGCGGTGACGCAGGACAACCACCCAAGGGTGGTAAGTTTGTCAACCATACTGCAGGTTCAACAGACCTCTTAGATTCTGGTCAGCTCGGGGTAGGAGCAAAGCCAAGTCCAAGTTTGAAATCTGTGAGCAAGGGTACCTGCTCCATCCAGCAGACATGTTCATGTGGGATCCAGGGAGGAAGGAAAGCAGGACAGAAGTGGGGCCTGAGGGGATGGGGGGCCCGAAAGAGAGGTCACCACACAGGGTCACCCAGGGGAGTGCTTCTGCAGCATCCGGGTCTTAGTTTCTAATACCAATCCCCAGGAAAAGGAACCAGGGCTGCTTGGGAAGTGCCTGACTCCAAGATTCAGGCAGGAAATAGAAATGGCAAGCCTCTTACAGTGCCAGAAAGGAAAGTCTCTATACACACACACACACAAACACACACACACACACACACACACACACACACACACACACACACACACGAAAGGTAACAGAAGCATTTCAAAGAGCTCCCAATTTCCCAGCCTGGAACAAGCTGAACAACAAAATCGATATGCATTAACCCAAAGTGTAATATAAAAATCCAGGACATTATACGGATATAATTAAATGATGGGACAAGTAATATACATAAGAGAGAAGAGGAAAATATAAAATAATAACTCCTTAGGTACAGGCAGTGCATAGTGACCACATTCCAAAGAGGAGAGAAAGGGAAGGAGTAGTGATGTCACAGCCAAGAACCTGGCCAACATCTCTGTGCCCAGTGATCAATGTCAACATCAACAGTGAGAAGACACTTTACCAAGATTTACCCCCGGTTCATGGGATGCGAATGGCTTTTTACCTCTGTGGACTAGCTCTCCAGAACATACAACTTCCCACAAATAATGAGAAAAATACAGACAAATCTAACTGAGAGGCATTCTACAAAAGGGCTGAAGAGGGCTAGGGATTTAGCTCAATGGTTCTAGCACCTGCCTTGCAAATGCAAGGTCCCGGGTTTGATCCCCAGTAATCACATAAACAATGCCAGGCGTGGAGACTCACACCCAGCAGCAATCAGAACCACATACCACAGTGCTGGGTGTGGTGGCTCACGCCTGTAACCCCAGCACCGGGGGGCAGAGGTAGGAGGACTGCTATGAATGAGTTCAAGGCTGAGCTCAGGGCCAGCCTGAACTACAAAAGTGAGACCCGGTCTAAAAAAAAAAAAATAGCTCAGGAATACTACTCATTGGAATCGCTGAGGTCATCAAAAACAAAGGAAGTCTAAGAAAATTCCAAAGCCAAGAGGAGTCTAAAGTTAGACACAATGACTAAATAAATGTAATATGACATCCTAGATAGGCCTCTGGAGTACACAAAAGTATTAAGTGAAAGCTAAGAAGTCTGAATAAATTATAGACTTGACTTAATAATAATACGTCCGTATTGGTTCACTACTACTGTTAAACTTAGTTTGGCCTGGAGCTGCCTCTGTACTTTGAGTCCCTGCGTAATGAACTTCAACCTGACAAGGTAAACAAACTCAACTATACAAATCGATGGCTAGTTTAGGACTATATTTTTTGGTAACAATCAGCTAGGTGTCAGCCAATCATAGCAGCAAGCTTCAGTCAGTCACAGGCCAACAACTAAGTAAATCAAGTCCACACTTGACAGACCTGAACTGCAGCCGATCACACTCATTTCTGTCTACAGACGCTGCCTCCCTCACTTCAGAGAGGAGCTGCTGCCTCTGATTCTGAGAGCTGCCAGATTTGCTAAGAATCATTCTTAGTTCAAATAAACTGTCAGGTTAAATTTGCCACGCCAGGAGTGGTGGCACATCCCTGTGATCTCAGTAATCCTGCAAGGCTGAGGCAAGAAGATGGGAAATTCAAGACCATTCTGAACAACTTAGCAAGACCATGTCTCAGAAAAAAATGACCAGAGAGGTAGCTCAGTGGCATTGCACCTACCTGGCAAGCACAGGTCCTGAATTTAATCCCTGGTAGCAGAGAAAGAAACAAACAAACAAACAAAGATGTCTGAAGATGTAGCTAAGTGTAAAGGCCTTAGGTTCAATCCCCAGGACAGCAAAAAAAAAATTTTTTTTTTCCTTCTAATAATTATAACAAATGTACATACCAGTATAAGATGGTAACCACAGCAGGAAGTGGATGGTAAATATATGGGAAATCTCTGTATTATCTTTGCAACTTTTTCATTAATCTGAATGTCTTTTTAAAAAATAACATTTATTATAAAAAGGTCAGGATAAGATAGTGGGCTATGGAAAGATGGTGGCAACAGCTTAGCCTTTGATCTCCCATCACTTTCCCTAAACACAGGTGGAACAGCAAAGATAGCAGGAGCAGAGGCTCACAGACAACACTAGGTGACACAGGGTCCCGAAAAGCCACCGAGTCCACTTACATGGGAATAAATCTTCCATAGCTACAAGACATAGCATGGGATCTGAGCACACACAGAGAAGAGCAGAACGCCACAATCACAGACTGCAGCAAGGCAGTCGAGGAAAAACAGTGGAAACTGAGTTGCTTCCGCGAGATCAGGAGGCAGATGGAGGCAGCCTAACTGAAGCAGTGGCTGACAGAGTGGAGCAACCTGGGCCCCATAAACTCTCAGAGCAGAGGTTCCATCCAGAAGAAGTGCCAGGCTGCAGAGAAAGTGCTAGTGGTCACATCCCCACGGAGCAGTGCTGGGCGACAGACTCAAAGAAGGGGAAAGCAGAGGAGTGGGGAATATCAGAGCCAGAGGAAGCCTTCTGCATTGTGGGTGGGGGTGTAAACTGGTATAACCACTGTGGAAACTGGTGTGGAGATTCCCCAGAAAACTAACCCTACAAATTCCACTTGACCCGGGGATTCCCCGTCTGGTATCTCCTCAAAAGAGTTAAAGACATCATTGGACAGTGATGCATGCATACCCATGTTTATGGCAGCACAATTTACATTATCTAAATCTTGGAAGTGATATATAAGCCCATCTACAAATGAATGCATAAAGAAAATGTGGTATTTGTACACAGTGGACTATTACTCTGCTACAAAAAAAGATAAATTTGAGTCATGGATGCACTTCGAGACTATCATGGTAAGTGAAACAAATGAGACACACAAGCTGAAAACTCATCCACTTTCCCTTATAGGAGAAACCCAAAGTATAAATAAATCAAAGAGTAAAATAAAAGATAGATCACAGGAAATAGGGAGATCAATCTTGGGCAAATAGGAAAGAGATAAGAGATACTGGGAAGGGGAGAGGTGAGACAAAGGGGATGGAAAGGAATTAAGATGGGCTACGTGTATGTTCCACCTACCCTCAATGGACTTATTTGCTATCTACAGCAAACATGTACAGGTCAAAAACTAAAATGTAAACATAATTTATGCCCTTATGATTATTGTCACTATTAAATGATGTACAGAAAAAAAAAGAAAATACCAAACCATATCTTATTATCACCTTACAAAAACAACAGAAAAGGGAGCTCCAGGACCTAGAACCTAGAAAACCGGTCCTGACCCAATCTCCTCTCCAAAAATACCCAATTCACTTTAAAAAATTTCATAACACAAAGAGATAGTTTGATTATCAAAGCAAGAAGACCAAATCACTTACAAGGGAAAGAAACTGTCATCAGAACTTTTCATAGCAATGCTTTAAGCCCAAACACAACAGAATAACATTTAAGGTATTCAAGAACACAGGAGCTGTGGATTTTATATCCAGCCAAACTGACCTTCACATGGAAAAGCCATGGACCAAATTTTAATTAGATTATCAGGTCACACAGTAACTGGAGGGAGTACCAGGTGATTTAGGGGGCGGCTGTGATCCTACATCCACCAGGATCCTGTGGGGATGAAGGCAGTAAGGAGAGCACTTTTACAACAGTAACTGGGAGGAGACGGCAGGCTGATAGAGAAGCTGTCCTTCCCCCAGGTAAAACCTAGTTTTTTATCACTGCCCCATCGGAACTGGGACGCCTTCACCTGATGTACCCTCGCCCTTCAGTATCACAGTATCACAGGGCCGTTGAGGCCTCAATTTGTGACCAGAGGCAAAATGGAGTCATGTTTCCATATCTCATAGCCTTCTGGGGATGAAGTGACTTTGTACCTAAACAGCTATAGTCATACTTTACTTATGAAGTCATTTTCCCCCAAATTTATGCAGAATGGCTGTTGACATAACCTGTGTGGAGGAATCCAAAGTGTGCCTTTTACATCAGTTATCTATCACTGTGTAACAAACAACCCCATAGCTCTGTGAATCAAAACAGCAGCTATTTACCTGGTAGGGCTGATTACTTCTCTATTCTGTGTGGCCTCAGCTGTGGCCACTGCTGGGGTGCTGACCGCGGACCCCTTGTGAAGCTGGCTCACTTCCCTGGGCCTGTCACCGGGCACTCAGCAGAGGCTGTGGCCAGCAGCCTCGATTCCTCTGTGTCGGCTTTTCCACAGCGGCCTCGGGCTCACAGATCTCAGGAGGAACAG
>PVIR01040009.1:0-13578 GCA_004026965.1 Petromus typicus
TCTGCACTTCCAGATGCAAGGATGTGAGCAGCTTTCTTCCGTCAGACGCCCACCGTGGTGCCCTGCATGGGAGCCGCCCACTGACCCCAGGACTGCTGCAGAGACAAGTCCCCGTATAGAGTAACAGGCTGCCGAGTAACCCGTCCACATTCCCCCACCTGCCCAGCACACCAGCTCCACACGCAGCTGCGATCCTGTCACACTTTAGGGACAGGGGCACACGTCTACATGTACTCCATTCAGCTGCCACTTACAAAGAGCCTTTGCAATCCATTTGTGGCTGCACACGAGGATCTGAAGTGTGGGTGGGAAGCGCCCTTCCCTTCTCTCCAAGGTGGGCGCCTCCACCCTCACTGCCCGTCACAGCCTCTCACCTGGATGGCTGCCTGGCCACCTCTCAGCCCTCTGTCCCCCCCAGTGTCTGGGCACCAAGATGGCGCTCCTTCTCCCGTCTGACCTCCCCAGCCTGCTGTGGCCCTGGCTCCCTGTCAAGCGGCCCTCACTTGATCCCAGTTCTGTACAGCTGTCCTTCTCAACATCCCTCAGATCCAATTCCGCCCCTAGTTATGTGCTCAGTATCACCTTCCCTTATTGATAAAAAAGTCCCATGAGGGCAGAAAGCACACAAGCTCTGCTCAGTACCATATCTTGTCTACGGCCCTTCCTGGAGGACGGCAGCCTCTCAAACACTGGCAAATGAACCAGGCTCTCGTGTAATACCTGACCAGCTCAGCCACCATGCCCTCCAATGGCCATCACCTCAGAACCAACAAATTCCAGAGGCACCAACATGTCAAGAGGGCTGCAGCGCCTCGAGGGGGCTTTCCAGGCAGGACGCTGAGCAAAGAAGTGCGTGACTTGGTCATTCTGGGTCTGAGACTTGTCCACTGCCAGCCTCCAGGTCGCCATTACATCCATGCTGGGGACTTCTGATGACTACCAGGCAGGGGCCCTGGCACCTAGCTAGGAAAAAACCACGGCTCCTCCCAGTAGGAGATGCTCCTGGGACAAACAGCAGAAATGGGGAGCACGTCTGGGCCCACATGGCATCTTCAGGAGGGAGGACGGACTCCTAACAGAGCAGGAGGGTGTACAAAGCTTTCTGGAGTGAAGACCCTCTATCAACTCCCCAGCATTACACTTTATTTTCCTCAATTTCTATGTAAATACTCCAGGCCAGCATCAATACCCCTTCCTGACAGGGCAACTCAGAGGGGAGGTGAAGAGCACTTTGCTCAGGGCCACAGCCCCCAGCCTGAGCCCGTTACTCACAGGCGCGGCTGGCATCAGTGCCTGGCTTTCTGTCCGAAGCCCACGCTCCCGCGCCTTCCTGATATGAGCGCTGCCATCAGGAGGCTGGTGGCAGCTGGACCGGAGTCACCTGGGCTGCCAGCCTCCACCTCCACCCCCTGCAGCCCATACAGGACTTTGGGACTTGGAAGAGCCCTCAGGACAGGGTGGGTCACACGTGTCACAGGACTTAGCGGCATGCCCAAAGCCACTTGCTTCTGAGGCCGGGTCGGGCAGAGTGACTGCCATCTCCCGACACTCTTCATTCTCATGCTCCCAGATCAGAACGCCTTCCGGCTGGCGTGCCCATGACGTCACTAACAGCTACTTCTCCCTCTGTCTGTGGTCCACTAGCAGTTAACTGATGGCCCCACAATCAATGAAATACAGGATGTAAATGCCGAAGGGGACACGGGAGGTGAGCTGGAGACTACACGCGGAATGAAACCTCCCTTTCCCATCAGAAGGCGGCTGCCCGTGTTCCCATACATCACCGTCTACTCTTCATGTCCTACAACAGCTTCGCACTGACTTCCCCAAACAATCAAGATAAATTTGATCCAGAAGACTGAATGTTTTTAGTCTTAAGATTCTTCAAACTCAGGCTGGGGATTTAGCTCAGCGGTTCCGGCGCCTGTCTCGCAAGCGCAAGGACCCAGGTTCGATCCCCGGTAACCACATACCATACTGGGTGTGGAGACTCACGACCACCAGCAACCAGTACCACATATCACAGTGCCGGGCGTGGTGGCTCACGCCTGTCATCCCAGCACTCGGGAGGCAGAGGCAGGAGAATTGCTGTGATGTGTTTGAGGCTGAGCTCAGGGCCAGCCTGAACTACAAAGCAAGACCCTGTCTCAAAAAGAAAAGAAAAAAAAAGATTCTTCAAACTCACTTTATGACTCTTTCAGCTTAATGTGCCTCAGTTTCCCTTTCCACGGTTGGGATAAGAGCAAAGGAATTATCCACACACAGTGCTCAGAACCACAGGGCACAGGAAGCCCTGGGCCGGGGCAGGCGGGTCTGGGGTCCCCCTAACAGCTGGTGGACCAGGTGGGCAGGGAGCTTCCTCTGACGCTACGCTCTCTGTGCCCCGATTCCTGTGCTAACGGTTCTGGAGGTGAGGCCTGGGGAGGTGATTAGGGGGACAGGCCCCCAGGCTGGGCCTCCTGGACGGCATCACTGTCTTAAGAGACCAAGCAGACGTGAACGGGAGCTCAGTCTCACCACAACACCCTGTCCTGCCATGATGCACAGAGGCCCTCGCCAGCTGCCAGAGCCCAGAGCCAAATCAACCTCTTTTCTTTATGCATTATCTCTTCTCAGGTAACTTGTTATAGCAACAGAAAACGGACTAGGCCCCTAAGCAAGCTGTGGTTCACTGAAGCAAAGACGAGGAAAAGACAGCTGGGAGAATGGCCGACAAGGTCAGGGTGACCTGCACCTCACCTCGGGGAGCTCACACACCTCCAAAGTTTCCTCCTGTGGTAGAGGAAGTGCTGCCTCCGCCACCCGATGCAGACACCTGCCATCACTTCAACTCCTGCTTTTACCTACCTTTCTCCTACGGAGGGTGAGAACCAGCCACTGGTAACCAAGCGCCCAACGGGCCACGTCTAACCCGAGTAAGGAGGGCCGTGAGGAGCTGCGCAGAAGTGAAGAGGCCTTCCAGGTCTCCCTCAGCCTCCTGCAGGTCACCTGCTCACCCCTCCGCCCACCTGCTGGGGCACTGCCCCCTCCTGGAACCCTCCAGCCCGTCCCTGGGACGCAGGCTCTCCTCCCTTCCAGGGAAACACACCGCTCTGTCCCGCAGTCACGTGAAGGACACATACCCACACAGTTTGCTCCCTGCTGTTCCTAGGAGAGCTTCAAACACCCTCGGGCTCTCCTGAACAGCAGGTTCTCTGTAAAGCTAAGGAGGCAGTTTCATCCTGCTAACTGTGGTTGACTAGGCAGACGTGTGGGCACCCTGGGGTCCCCTCTGTGGCTGGTGCTGAAGTCTCATGGGACCGCGCCTTGCCTTGTGGGGTCTGTGCTAACTCTGGGTAGCTGGCTGGTGCCAGAACTGAACTGAACTGCGGGACACCAGCTGGCGCCAGTCCTGCCCCATCAGACGAGGCGTCTGCGCTGTGCCAGCTGGAGTGCAGCCTGTGGCGGAGTCCACACGGGCGCGGAGCAGCCTCCCGCCTGCTCCCGAAGCAGTGAACAAATGAGCACTCACTTCCTGACAAGTGCCTCGGAGGGGAGGGGACTGTTTAGGAATGGGACGGAGCGGACGTGAATCCACCGACTCGCCCTGCCCTCACGCGGCACCACTGCTTCCCGGGTAAAGGCGCAGCGCGGCAGTGCCCTTCGGCCCTCCCTGGCTCTGCACGGGCCGCGCTGAGCACAGGGCTTCGGGACACGGAAGCACCCGGCAGCCAGCACTAGGTCCTCACTGCGGCAGCCCTTGTGGGGGAGCCTGGCGGGAGCCTCGCACGCGGGTGAGGCTACTGTGCCCGCCTCGAGGAATGAGGGAAGTTTTCATCCGAAACAACCGCCTTGCACGGGAGCTGAGTTCAACTCACACCGCTACTGATTCCCGACCGTCACACTAGGCCTGGAAGGGACAGCCCTCCCGCAGACAGGCGCGACACAGGACCTCCACGTGGTGAAAGGGAAGTGTTCTCTCAACCCGCTCAACGTCTGACACGCTGAGTTTGGGTTCTCTAAAGTCAAGGATGAATTTCAGGGACAACACAGGTTAAGAGCAGGAAATACTTAGTGAGGGAAAGACAGTTCTGTCCACGAGACGGAAGGGCCGCAGGCTGGAGGGGAGGCTTTCTGGGGCAGAGTCTCGAGGCGGGTTAAGGTGACACAGCCACGGCTGGTTGAGAAGATTACGAGTCACGCAGGCAATATGGATCCATCAGGAAACAGTCACGGAAAGAGTGAAGACCTTCCCTGGAAGGGAGGGTCACATCTTGCTCTCCAGCCAGGTGCCTGATGCCTGCTTAGAATAACAGTCATTCTGTCCCACTGTGGAAAGGGGAAAAAATGAGAAAAGAAGGAAAAAATGGAAAACAGAGCTTCCGTAAATAAGGAGGAGAAGAGGGGCTGGAGGGGGGGTGGGAAAAGGGGAACTAAGCACAGCACGTGCCGGTGAGAATTCCCTACGGCGAGCGCGCCTGTGATGTACACCTAAAGCGTGCTGATAAACTTGATTAATTAGAAAAAGAAAACCAATCACTGCTGTGAGCGGGGGCCGCCCGCGCAGCCCCTCACCTCTGTCTCGAGGTTCAGCCTCCCCCGCTGCGCCCTCGCCTCTCACCGCTCCTTCCAGGCCTGGCCCTGCTCACTGCACGGTGCTCCCACGGACTGAGCTGCTGGTCCTGCTCCCACAGTGGGTCCGCCGGCCGCCCCTTTCTTTGGCATCCCCCACTCTGCCATCCGGCCGCGCCACCACCTGGAAGGACCGGCTGTCCCGGCATCCTGGCTGCTCCGGCCCTCTCCAAAACACAAAGGAGGGAGCCTGGGACCAGCACATCGCTCTGACATCTGACAGTGGCAGCTTCAGGCTCACTGGGAGTCTCACAAACACAAGAAATGTCCACAGAAATGTGGACGCGCTGCCTGGCTGGGAGGACGCCGAGCTCAGCGCAGGGGAGGGGCTCTCTGAGCAGCGATGGGCCCCAGCGATGCCACTGCGCAAGGGGCCGGCCGGTCTGGCCTGCAGTGCTGCCCAGCACGCCAGAGCCCCACAGTCGCGGCAGGCCTTCTGTGCCTGCCTTGGGCATCACACGCGCTGCCACTCGGACGGCAGATCCCCTGCAGCACGGCGGCACGCATCACCACCCCGTGGCTCCCGACCACAGTGCGGCCAAGGCCTCTCGCCTGACTCTCCCGACCGAGCCCTCCCACCCTGCCCATGACCATGGCACCCCGGCCTCAGCCGGTGCCCTCCTCCCGGCCCCACGCTGTGGCTGTCTTGTCATGGGCACACCTGACTGAACTAGCTGCCTGGGGAGAGCGCACCCCAACCTGGCCCAGTGTATTTTAATGAAGGTCCCCAAGGCATGAATAGCTCCAGTGGCCCTCAGGAGAGTTTTGTGCATTTTCTCCTCTGACTTGTCTCACTTTGCTGGAGCTGGGATCAACCCCGGGCCTGGTGGACACAAGGCAAGTGCTGTCCCACTGAACTTGCACAGACCCCAAGCCAAAAACATCTTAACTATCATGGAGCTGCTTAAATATAAATTTCAAAGTTTAAAAACTAATTTAAAAGTTCTTCCACCAACTTTGGAGCTCTTCAGCTGCGTGAGTTTCCCTACATTCCTACGCCTGAGTCACTGCTGTTGGCAAGCCCAGCTATGACACCCCGCCCCTCCCAGCATGCCCAGCAAAGCAGCCGCAGAGACATCTCTGCGACCAAGACTAGCAAGAGCTTCATGTTCTGACACCAGCAAAGTCACACGGTCTTCTCGTATGCCCCAGACCAGCCTCCTTCATCTCCAACAAGCAAATGCCCCACAGACCCTGGACTGACTCATGCCAGATTCTCAACAGACACCTCAAAACTGCAGAGCCAAGAGACTGTCCCCCGGCTCCTGACTGCATGATTCTGTCTGTAAGAAATGTAAGAATCCAGGTAAGAGGGACAGGTGAGCTGCTACCGGGCTCAAGGGCTGAGAGAGAGTACAGTGGCATACCAAGCAGGCAGGGGGTGTCTTTTTGTAGGGACAAGGTCCTAAAATAAACATTGGTAGTGACAGTACAATAATGTGAATGTATATGAAGTCACTGAAACATACAACTAAATTCAAACAGCTACAATGATGCATTTTATGTGAATTTAACTGCAATAAGCAAAAATGTGACTGTCTTCTTACCTTCCCTCCAAAGGTTCACTAAAAAAAAGGTCAAGCAGTTTCCCCATCAGTCACAGTGCTGAGAACTGGAAGGGATGTATTGGCCTTCTGAGAGCTGGAGAGTGATTGACCCAGCCTCACAAGTGGTCCCAGGACAGCAGCGCCGCCCACCAGCCACACAGACAGGCTGGCCTTGGGGTGGTGGCACCGGCCGCAGCACAGCCGGGCACGTCAGGCAGGGGCCAGGCGCGTGCGCACCTCACAGACCCTCCAGGACGGCAGGGCAGCACAGGGCTCAAAGCGTCGTGGTTTAGCAGCGCAATCACTCATGAGGCTCACATTCAAACAGAGAATCGTTCAGGATTGAGGTTGAAGATTTGATCCCTTTGAAATGAAACATTTCACAAACTCTGCTGAAATAAGAAATACTTCTGATTTTTTTAAAACGAATTATCAGTTTCCAAAAGAACTGCATAGTCTTCGGCAGGCACAGGCAGGTATTTTGCAACCTTCATATGATCGAATCTGATTGGGGATTATTTTACGGGTTCCACAGTGCAGCGCTTTCTGTTTGTCTGTGGAATACATGCACACATACATACATGTACGCAAGGGCAAGTACATGTACTGTGTAGAAACATACTGAGTTCTACAAAACAGGGGGGTTAAACCACTCGGTATTTCTTTTTTCCATGAGTCTATTACTGAATTAGGCAGATGCAGCAAAGGCCCACGGGACGAGCTGCCAGCACTTCAGCAGCCAAACATCCAAGAAGGAGAAGGGTTAAAACACAGCCACGCGCTATTCTACTAGAGTTATGGAAAATTAATTGGCACAATGATTGTTCTGAGCTGGCAGGGCAATTTGGGCTGCTAGGACAGTCTGAGCAACCACGGAAAGCCCACAGCAAGGACCAGGCGTGCCCAGCCACCAAGGGCGGATGCAGACTTACCCAGGGCGTCCACTGGCGGGCGCGCGGTGAGAAAATGCAGGACACACAAGTGACACAAAAAGGAAAAAAGAGTCAAACTGGGATTCGGCAGCAGCCTCCTTACCTCTGCTGGCACGATCGGTGCCACACTGTCCCCTCTTGGCGGTCAGCCCCACATCCACTGTGCACACTGCTGTCCACTCCCTTCCTGCCTGCCTTGTCATCTGGCCGCCAGCTTCTCAGCTGGTCACTACTACCCAAATATGTAAGGATCTGGTAAAGAGAATGAAGACTTACACCCTGAAGAGGCCAATTCAGATGCATTAGCAAGAAAATCTTTTAAGTGTCATTTATCATAACCAGAAAACCAACAAACCAAACTGTAAAGTAGAATAAAAATTAAAGGCTATTACAGAACCCGGCATTTCAGTGTAACAACAAATACTGTGCTGGTATGAGCCTCTGAGTCTGTCCTAACACTGGCTTTGCAGACTTGAGTGAAAAATGACAGATTCTTTAAGTGGCTTACATAGAATCATTCCAGTAAGAAAGTGTCTGGTAAACTTTTAGAGGTTGCAGATTAAAACAGAAGGTTCCACACCTATGTTTACTTATTTTTTCTGTATGATCAAACCTAGTTCCTTGAACACACTAGGCAAGCAGCCTGTCCCTGAGTGACATCCTCAGCCCAGTTTTTCATTTAAGTTAATAATGTGGTAGCCAGGGTGGAGCTCAGAGGCACAGCATTTGCCGAGCACGTGTAAGCGCCTGGTTCGGTCCCCACTGCACCCCAGAGATGCAAGCCCCAGAACTGTACAAGTTAATGATAATAATATGTGGGTGAAACTCAGTAAGAAATAAGGCTGCTGACTTGACACAGAAAGTTGGACAACATGAACGCTAACTAGTATGTCTGCAACTTCCCACCCCTCACTTCTCCAGGCCCCAAAGGCAGTGGGCTGGCATCGTGCAGCAGAGGACACGGGCTCAGCTCCGCCTCTGTCCCCGGCCTCCCGCTGCGCTGTCGCCTCACCTGCTGACCAGACAGCTCCACTCTGTGCAGGAGACGGACTTCCCGGCTCGGGGACCCTCTCGGGCCGTCCCTGCCTGTGTGCACGCCCGGGAGGTACCGCCAGCTGGCCACTCACCCACAGTGGGAACACATTTCAGATTACTTTAGGGCAATTTTGGGATGAAACCTAACAATCCGTCCAGGGTTTTTTGACATAAATATTTGCGCATCTTTAGATTGCAAATTACCACATTCCATCATAAGAGATAAAGAACGTGAAGAAGGTGGTATCTGCACAGTAAGAAGCTGAATGATGACATCCAATACAATGTCTGCCCATGCAAGGTGGTAAACCACACCTACGTGCACCAAGGATTCCAAATTTGCAAAAGGATGAGCCAAGGAATTTCCCGATCAAAGATCAGAGATCTCAAGAAAGACAAAAAAACTGCTTGACAATGTCCTAAAAACAAAGTGATTATCCAGTTGCCTGAATCAGTTCTGTTCTGTCAGGACACACAGACCTGTACTTGCTGCCTTCTGTCCTGACATACAAAATTTTATTTTATGTATCAGGTTTCAAGGAATTGCCACTTGAAGAAGATGAAAGGAGTTTTTAGCGGGAAGGAAAACTTAAGCTAACCACAGTTCAGACAACCACAAGCCTTTAGACTTCTGCCCCCAATCAAGTCACAGGCCACCAAGAACACACACCTCACAACCGCTGGCCAGAATAATGACTGCCACCTTCCGGAAGATGCTCACTCCCGAAAGACAAAAACATGAGCCGAACACCTGGCCCCAAAAGGCACTTAAATAATTTAGGAAAAAATTAATAAAACAGTAGAAATCATTTGCAGGTCATCCTGCAAGTAACGAGAAAATCACACCACCAGTGGCGACCCTGATTACACGGTGTGATAAGGACTCGGTGGCTGAGACACCAGCCAGTGGAGGGCTGAGAGTGACTTTCAAAGCCTCCGCGCACTCAGCCTCAGGCCCAGGCCCCAGTAAACCTCCTAACTCGATGCCGCCTGCACCCAAGATAAAGGCAGACACAGCTGAAGTGACGGCCACCAGGCATCCCGAGTCCTGGGTCTCCCCGCCCAGCCAAAGGGCACCTGCTGTCCTCCAACAGCCTGAGCCAGCACTGGCCACGTCTAGTCACCAGAAACTTCTTTTTCTGTTACACTGTGATCGACCTATCAGAGGCCCAGACTGTGCCAACTGGCCAACACTGGCGTCACTGGTGGGAGGCTAGGATCCTTGCAGCCTCCCTGCAGAAGAACTCAGATAAAAGGGTATCACTGCAGCCAGAACGGAAGAGAAGCCTGAGTTCAGAAGAGAACTCAGAGTCGCTAAGCAGAAATAGTGCTTTTCTTACCCCCTTCTCTTCACCAAACAGCGTCTTCCCCAGACGCCCTCTCTGGGCCCATCAACCCCTCAAAGCTGCCGAGGCGGTGGACCAGCCTGCTTTTCGTGGCCTCGTGTCTAGGGACGAGGGGAGCAATCTGACTTGTAAACATTTACTATTACTCAAGTGTACTGGCCACGAGCCCTGTTATTTATCAAACACTAGCTCCCAGGTGTCCCCATCAGAGAGAATGTAGATCTGAGACATACCAGGCCAGAAAATCACATCCCAAAGCCACACCCACAGCCACTCCAGGCAACAAGTCAGACTGTGAGTAAGAAACCCCGTTGCCTTGATCTTAAAGTGGGCTTATCGTTTTTCGCATAAATTGAGATTTTTTTTTTTCATCCTGGGACTGAACCCAGGGGCGTTGCACTGAGCTAAAACCAGGCTCTTTTATTTTTTATTTTGAGAAAAAGACTCAAAAATAAGTTGCCCAGCTCGGCTCAAACTTAATGATCCTCCATTTCAGCCTCCCAGAGTATGGGAATTAGAGGCGCCGCCACCACCTCGCCCAGCCTGGGACTTGAAATGTCAACGCTTAAGACTGTCCAGTCATTACTCCTCCTCCTCCCGTGAACGTCCTCCACCATCCTGCCTTCCTATACGTACTTTCTATTAACTCCATAGAAAAACAGTTTTGCAAAGAGGAAAATGGTTCAAGAGATTCTCCGTAAAAAGGCTGATGCCCCTCCCAGATTAACCCTGCCCACCGCGCACACAGCAGCCTGGCAGGAGAACCGATCTCACCAGCTGGGCACAGCAGATCCAGAAACACGCGCCTGAGAACAAAGCCCGGAGGGGGCATCATATGTCCACCTCAAGGAAGGTCCTCACTTTGAGCCTTTGGTGACCTGCTGCAAATGCTGCAGAGTGGACCTCGTCAGGCTTCCCTCCTCCAAGTCCCACCCACTCCGAAGGAGAGAAGATGGGTCAGGGCGTGAGCGCTCACCGGCTTGCGAGTGACAAGTGACAGAGCGGTGGAGCAGGGGGGGGGGCAGGTCCCTCCTCGGTTTCCCTCAGTGAATTATAAAGCTCTGCCCTCTCGGAGACCAAGAGAAACCTCAGGCAGCAGTGCTCTCCAGCGCCCCCCGCAGCCCCTCTGACACCCCCACAAGACCAGAGGGTTTTACAAAACAGTCAAGACCTCAATGCTGCAGAACGCTTGCATGAGGCGTATCTCCTTCTACCCTAGAGTTTCGAAGGAACTGCTAGTTTCATTATAAAGCAGAATAGGCTTGGGAAATGTCTACTTCAGAAAGACAGAGCCGAGGAAGGAGTAAGTCAAGTACTACTCGGCAAGGGCTTCCACTTAATGGACTCTGCTCTCTGAGAACTCTAATCCCGACAGGCTCTCCACTCTGACTACTCCCCAAGGCTGTCAGATACAAGCACATCTATATATCAGACACCTTCGCTTGAAAGACAAAACTGCACATGTGCATTTTTTCTCAAAGCAACAGTATTGGGCAGAATTTTCTGTTACCTTTTTTTGCTTTCTTCTGCAGCTTCAGTGTATCTGAGGACTTCTTTTTTATCTCTTGGCGAGCTTTTTTGTATTCTAAAAGAAAACAGAATATTGAATGATTTTAACCCCTGTGCTCAACAAAAAGTACATTAGGAATAGCCATTACCTCTGTCAGGGAAAGCACAAACTCTGACAAGCGGTGAATGGCTTCATGGAAATACTCTTCTACAATCAAAATCTCCTGAGAACATTTTACAACAAAGGGACTGTCTACACGGACAGCGGGAGGACGCGCTCTGGCCTTTCCCTGTCACCCACCTTGAGGGAAGACATCGTCTGGGAAAATTTTGACAAAAACATAAAGAATTCACAATTTCTGGGCTCAGGTGTCAGGCAGATTCTCAGATTGACCCACTCTCCGGCACAGGCACCGAGGCACGTGTGTTGGAGCCGTACACAGACCTGGCCAGGGCTGTGCCCACGGCCGGCTCTGCTCTCCGTCCCCGAGCCCCCTCACTCCTCACACCGCCGGCGAGGCTCGTGCAGACCAGACGGAGTCTGCTGTGGGCAGCTCTCTGCTGCGTCCTGAACTCTTCTTCTAACACACAGGCCACAAAACAAAACAGAACAAAGATCTGCCCCTGTAGGTGGCGTCCTTTCCGCAGGGCTGCGCTGTGGCATGGACACCCGGGACAAGCCCATGTCCACCCACTAGGACCCTCATGCTCAGCTCCATCTGCTCCTGCAGCACCTTCTCTCGGGGCTCTTCTGTGTCCCTAATGCTCTGCCTCGGCCTGAGGCGCTGGCCGGCAGTGGGCTCCCTGGGCACAGAACAGGCTCTCGCAGGCTCGCAGGACTCAGCCTCCTGACCTGTGCGAGAGGTGTGCCGAGGCCAGCGGCGGGCGTGCGCTCACACTCAGGCCTGGCTGTCTCTGCACGTGAGGCCCGAGGACAAGCAGAGACGCGGTCTGCACACGTACTGTGAAGTGGCAGAGGGACAGTCGGGGACAGTCGGGCCACTGCTCCGTCAGATGAAGCAACGTTGAGCACAGCTCTGGCAAGTTGCTTCCTTCTCCCCCAGCCTCAGAAAGTCTCTTACAGAACTTTACACAAGCAATTTTGAAGTCTTTGCTTAAAAAATAAATCAGCTCCGCTGCACCAGTAAATGGTGCCTTCGCCAGAGACATGAGGGGCGCAGTGGGATGAGGGATGGGCACAAACTCTTACCCTCCCCCTGGACGGCCTTCAAATGCTCCTATTTTCCTTTACCTAATGGATATAAGTAGAGGGCACACCCAGTGCACCCCAGAAGACCATCAGGGCTGACTGTTCTACAGCTGGACAACACATCTCCTAAAGTCCCAGCTGGGAACCACCAACAGGGGCAGATCTTTTGTTTTGTTTTAAGACTTACTCCATAGTTCAGGCTGGCTCTGAATTCACCGTGTAGCCCAAGCCATCCATCCTCCTGCTTTAGCCTCCCGAGTGCTGCGGTTACAAGTATGTGCCACCACACCCAGCCTGGCAAGGGTTTATTTTAAGGAAATTCTTTTTTTTAAAGGACTCTTAAAACAAACAGAGATTAAGGATGCCATTTTCCCTGTTAAAGATGAATTATAACTGTTTTTGAAAATCAGAGTAAGAATAAAATATTTTGATTTCTTTATATTATATTTTGATTTTTTATAACTGCTAAATATCTGCCAACTGTACTTACATGTCTAAAAATCTTTTTCTTCCAAATAGTTACATTCTACTGCGTTAACAGCAAAAGCTCCGCGATCTGTGTCCATATTTATAAACTGGGGCAAAATGCCTTTCCCTGAACTCTTCTTCTAACACACAGCCCGCACCGTCTAACACACAGCCCACACCGGCGTGTTTTCCAAGGGTGAAGTCTCAGCACCCACCGAACTCAACATTTCCTGGGCTCTAATCAGAGCAGTTGAAGTTTCCCCATAACAATGAAGACACAAGTTCAGAGGCAGCAGGACCGCCACAGACCAGAACAGCCGCGGAGCCCAGCACTCGGCCCCACCAGCCCCAGGTGTGTGAGCGGGCGGGTGACGGCTCTGAGCGGACGGATGTCCACGTCCACAGGGACCCACAGTGCCTGGGCATGGACAGCACATCAGGAGGCAGCCTGAAGCAGGCGAAATCAGCTTCTCCACAGCCACAGAGAGGCCGTGCAAGTCGCTCCGCCAGGGTGGCTGGCAAGCCTCACAGTGGGGCCCCTTCCTCCCTGTCCACTTGGTGATACTCGGCCATGAAGAGCTTCGAGGCGACCCAAGTGAGAGATGGGGCTCACTATGAGAGCCTTGCTGACCTCCGCCCAGGACGCTGAGCCCGACTGAACCAGCTCGGTGCAGACAGGACAGAAAGGACGGCAGTCTGGCAGGCCCTCAGGCCAGCGAGTGCCGGAGCCCTGGAGTCCCTCGGCGGAAGGCCTGCGCCTGCACCCCCTGCAGTGCACGTCCAACGCGGATGCCACACGCTGCAAGTACTCAAGACTGTCGGCTGCCACGTGATGTGACGCTTCCGGTCCCTCTGGACTCCTCCTCCACACGGAAATGCCTCCAGGAGGGATGGACAGAGGATCCTGAGCTACTCTGGGG
>PVIR01040010.1:0-13578 GCA_004026965.1 Petromus typicus
TGTAATAGTCTTCAATTTGGAAACAGTCAATTAGATAATGTAAAGCAAGGATGTGAGTGAGGGCTGGGAATTTTGCTCAGTGGCACCACTTGCAGTCCACTTTTCAAGTACAAGGTCATGAGTTTGATCCTGATCCAGGTGCTGGAAGCAAACAAACAAACAAAACAAAGGATTTGATGATGCAACTGATATACATAGAATTTATGCTAAGATGTGCAAACTTTCATGAGTATTATTAGCACATTCCACTCTGATCATTACATTTTTCTTCACTGTACTACATCTGCTCCAGAAACACAAAATGAATATTATGAATGAATATTAATATCTAACAGAGCTCTAAGGATACCAGAAGTAAGTTCTGCTATGCAGCTGTCTTTGAATATGAGGAAACAACAAATATTTGATACTGTAAATCAGATAAACATACTATGCTGATCATTACAATGGATGCATATAAAAATTTATACTGTATTCTGAAAATATGTGCAATTATTGTGTGTAAATTAAATTTAAAAAGATTTTCATATGGGTACATACATTTAGCCAACTAGTTCTCCTATGAAATATTTATTCTAAAAATTTTCAAAAGCATTATTGGTTAATAGCTTTTTTTTTTTTCTGAGACAGAGTCTGTCTTTGTAGTTCAGGATCACTGCACAGTTGCAGGTGAGGAAAAGGGCTCTCTGCTTCTCACAGCGGAGGTGGTCTGCTGCCCTTGGCCTGCTGGGATGTCTCGCAGAGCAGAAGCCACAGCCAAGGGCAGCAAGTTAGTCTCTGAATATGCAGAACTGCAGTACAGGTGCAGTGTATGCACTGCTGGCTTTTTCCTCCAGCTTGTACCAGCCTCTCCTTTCCTGTTGCAAATTAATCCACTAGGAAAACAAAATAATTGTTCACTGCAGAAAAAGAGTGAAGTTAAATGAGGAAATGAAATGGAGAACTAAGGCAAGTAAGTAGTAACAGTCAGTGAGAAAAACAGCTGTAGCCACGATGGTAATAAGACAGCATAATTAAACCAGATGTTTTAAAGTGTGCAATTTTTAAATGATATACAACACTGATTTGAAATATAAATGTAAATAAAAAGGCGAGAATGGAAACATAATGAAAGCCAAAAAGACATGAATGAAAACAAAATTAGGATGATAGACGATAACTGACTTTTCTTAGACAACAAAATATTCGCTCGTGCAGGGAAGTTTTTCTTCATTTTTTTAATTTCAGTGCTGCTTAAATACACGTGGATTTAGCAGAGTTCCAATAGGCACTTTGGCATAACTCAGGTTTAACATCACTGAAAGCTGCTACTAAGACCTGGGTAAACTTCAGATAACGTGACACTAAAAATATACCTCTCCAATGTTTTAAATGCAACTTGCGCTCTTCTAGTTACTGCTTTCAAGCAATTATTGTAGGCACAGGAAAACTCAGTGGTAAGGCTAATTTAATGATATTAATTTAAACTCTTGGTTTTCTTTGATATCTCATTTTAGACTTAAATTCTACCCCAACATTCTTTATCAATCTCCTTTCATCCTGAAACTAAATTTAACTACATGACCTGGTCTGTCTCAGACCCAGGCCTGTCTCCTTTCAGGCTTGCTTCTCCTTCCCTTGCTTGTACTTTATCATGGAAATGCTGTCCAATTGGGTAATTATTAAGCTCAACAGTTGCGGGCTAGGCTCTCCACATTAGAAGCTAGTACTGATCATGGAGCTAATACTGAAGTAGTTGGAAGAATTAAGGAGAGTTTTGGAGAGAAATAACAAACTGGGCTTCTTCCAAAGCACAGCATGGACATATCCAGATGGAAAGCTTGAATATGTTGGAATCTTGGGGAGAGGCAGACATATTTGGAGGAACTGGTTGCTTCCATATGAATTTTTGTAGCAGTAAGATTATACTTGAAAAACCTGAAACGTTAGTATGTATGCAATGTGCTCTCACACAGAACTCACTATGAGATACTACATTTTAGAAGAGCCAGTCCAACTCCAAGCAGGCAACAAAGATGGTGTGATCCAGTACTAACTAGAACACAGTAAAGAATATTCCAAGGCACTAGAACCTTACATTTCTGGAATACATTGAACATTTCTCTCATGATTTTGAGGGTGTCACTCACAAACTGTCCGTGTAAACATGAAGGCATCATAGTCACAAATTAGCACTGTTATAAAATTGTGCCTGGGATTTAATTTACAGAAGGTGTGGCATTGATGGCACAAAGGCCAGTGCTCCTGGATGGAGAATTTATTTAAATTTCCCAGAGGGAAAGTGTGAGATGTGTGAAATACACATAAAAACAAACAAAAGGCTTTTCAAAATGCAGAAGAGAGCTGTGAGGAGCGGCCTGGGGGAGGCTTTGCTTAGAGTTTCTGAGGGAAAAGCAAGAAAAATCAGTGAAAAAGTTTAGGACTGGTTATATTAAACGAGTCCCTGGGGCTTTAGAGTATAAAGTCTCTTCCTACTATTCGAGTAAATGGGCTTAGCATGGTTTGAGGCAAGGGGATATTATCTTGATGTGGAAAATGTAGGTAAAGGGACTGATCGATTGGCTCTTGCCTTGAAAGTGAACTCCTAGGTTACTGTTATTATCTTTGACAATGGGCTCTGGGGAATAGTCCGAGCCTGTCTATAAGGCTTTCAAATATTAGAGCACCAAGAATACAGAACAAAAGCAAATATTGCTAACATACTTGGCATTGTTGGAATAAATTCTAAATGTACTAATGGACAGTGCAAGAAAAATTCAAACAAAAATCGACCTGTAAAGGTCAATACTTTAATGACAAACCAGATTACATCTCATTGACAATTAAGTTCTGATAAGGCACAAGTGTCCAGAAATCTCCTGGGGAGAGGCTGATGATGGAATTTGTTAGTGCCAAGAGCACAGAGAGTGAAGAGGAGCACTTGTAGAATTTCATCCACTACCTGGAAGATGTGACATGACTGTTAGCTACTGTGATACTTTGGATAAGAAACATTTTTTTTGTTTTTGAGACAGGATCTCCCTTTTGTAGTTCAGGTGGGTCCTGAGCTCAGCCTTGAACTCACAGCAATCCTCCTGCCTCTGCCTCCCAAGTGCTGGGAT
Organism: Petromus typicus; assembly: GCA_004026965.1. Classification (NCBI taxonomy): domain Eukaryota; kingdom Metazoa; phylum Chordata; class Mammalia; order Rodentia; family Petromuridae; genus Petromus; species Petromus typicus. Next base: position 3,102 of record PVIR01040010.1, read on the forward strand.
TATAGGCGTGAGTCACCACATCCAGCACTGTGGTATATGGTTCTGATTGCTAGTGGGCATGAGTCTCCACGCCTGGCATCATTGTGTGTGGTTACCAGGGATTGAACCCTGGCCCTTGAACTTGCAAGGCAGGTGCCAGAACCACTGAGCTAAATCCCAAGCCCCAAGAATAAATATTTTTGAAGCTGGCAGGACATGATTCCAGGGCTGACCTCTTTTGTGAAGCATCTGTAAGTGTATATGACCCTGTGTCCTGCACTGCCATGTGTCCCTGTGCTTAATGGATGAAGCTTTTCACAGAGGAATGGGGCTCTTGTCTGCATTATTACGCAGGGGATTTGTGAGGAGGAATTTGAAACCTTACAGAAGATGTCAACTCACTGATGTACAAAACCCAAGTGTGCACCATAAGCTGTAAATATGGACCAAACTATTATTTAATATAATGCCTGAGACCTTAAGAAGCTGACACAATTATGACATACTAGAGTGGAACTTTCCAAAACATGCAAAGACAAAACAAAAAGCAGTAGAAATTTATGAAAATAAAGTAGATTTGATATGCAGCAAATATTTTATCAATGAAATTCCCAAGCCTGATTTATATGAAAGAGAAACAGCTCATTGGTACGAAAAAGAAATAAGAATAAAAACTCCTTTTAAAAATTTTTTAAAAATCACACCCTGCAGAATAAATACTTCTGATGCTTTGATTGGGAATTTGGAAAGCTATTTTGGGGGACTAAGAGAAGTATTCATTCAGTATTTATTAAGGGGTTGAAAGAAGTTAGAAATTGTTCTTGCATTCTAGTTAGCACCAAAATGGATAAAGTGATGAAAATCATCTGTTTGGTTGTGGGAATTTGTGAAAATTGCCTTAATTGAATGTTTTCCTCTCTCTCCTTCAGTTCTAAGCAAGTGCTGTGGCCGGTAGTAGACCGGCCCCAGCGGGACGGCTGCTATTTCTCACAGCCAGCAGGCGGATTCTTTAGAAGCTGGCTGCAGCTTGCCAAGATGTGCATTAAGTACAGTCCATACTGATTTTCAGAGAAAATACAGACTGTTATTTTAAAATATTTTTTTCAGTGCAAAAACAGAAAATCAAATGAAAATAATGCACATTAAATTACCACTGAGATTTTCCTGTCATTTGCATTTTTCTTTTTGCTTTGTGAAGTTAAGTATAACACATTTACTGTTCCTATGTGGTGTGATCTAAATTGGAGGTTTTGGAGAAAATAGAAGACACAATAAGATGTATAATTACATTGCAGACCATAATACAAGATATTTAAATAAAGTACTAATTTTAAAACTTAAATATGCTATATATTTTTGTGTAACTTTTCTGAAAGTTGCTCTGAACTTAGAATGGAAAGTCTAAAGTGTCATTTAATAACTGGTAAATGGAAATTATTTCATTGTAGTTGTCTCAAATCGAAGCTATTTATAGGAAAGCTGCTAGTAGTTATGAAAAAACTTTAACATATTTCATTATTTTTTCCTTTAGTGGTACTGAGGGTTGAACTCAGGCCTTTGTGCTTGTAAGGTAGTCACAGTACCACTTGAGCTAAATCCTTGGTCCTAACACATTTCATTAAATTATTTAATACATAACATTCTTTCTCCTTCTCTTCTTTTCCTCCTCCTCCTCCTTGCAGCAAATAGTTTAAAAAGAAAATATTCTTACTGTTTCAAATTGTTGATAATTATCTACTGGCAAATATTTCATCATTGGAGATATAACTTTTTCAGTTTAAATTCATTTTTACTGATACATTAAAATATAAAATGATACATGTCAATGAGTTAATGTGATGATTCATTATATATGTATATTGGGTGATGATTAGAAGTAGATCAAACACAAATACATCTTTAATACTTGTCATTTCTTTATGGTAAAATTTCAAAATTATGTGTTCCAGATTCTGGAAATGTACAGTGTATTATTGTTGTGTGTAGCCAGCCCACTGCATAGTACCACACCACAAAGTCTTATTTTTTTGTCACTGTAACTCAGTACACACCGGTCTGCTCTTCCTTAGCCTTCCAGTTCCCTATTCTCTTGAGCCTCAGGTGAACATCATTGTACTTTTAAATTCTGTGAGATCGGCTTGTTAATGCTACTGTGTTAGTTAATTTGTTAAATGCTACTGTGTTGAATGCTAATGTGAAGTATTTGTCTTGCTCTTCCTGGTTAATTTCAATGAACATACAAATTTTCAGTTTCATCCATATTTCCAAAAGTGACAGCATTTCATCATTTGATGGCTAGATGGTGTTCCTATGTTTGTATATACCATGTTCTCTTTGTCCATTCAATGGGTGGTGAAAATTTTGGGTTGTTTCCATGCATTGAGTATTGTGAAGATTAGTGTAAACACTGCACACATTCAGATAAGGATAAAATATATCTTCCTTCCAAAATATTCAAATCATATGAAGAAGTATATGTTTAATATTGATTTAAGATGTGAAAGTTCAAAGTGTGAAACTCTGGCATGGTGGTGAGCAACAAGGGTGACTTACACGCTATGGTGAAACAGGAAATTAAAATGTGCACAAGAGATGCTGGGGATGTATATAGTAGAGTATTGACCTAGCAAATAGGAGGCCTGCCATCTGCTCCTCAGCCCTATCAAAGAAATTAATTAATAATAATAATAATGTGTTTAATATAAATGACATGATATTCCTTTCCCTATAATTATATTGTTTTATCCTAAGCTTGAAAAACCAAGAGGTTATAGAAATAACTTTCATACTTCTAACACTCTTGGTAAAACAGAAGTTTGAGGTCACGTATTCTGTTTTTAGAGAAGTTAATTTGACATTTAATCTACAAAAATAAATACCCAACAAATCCACTAATATAATCACTAAGAATTTGACTCATTAGGAAAAAAATAAAAATATATGCTTCCTTGAATTTGATTTTCAAACAGTTTATCAAGAATTTCATATTCCAAGCTCCTATTATGGAAATATGTCTTAAATATTTTTATAACATTCACTTACAAACACAAAGATTCTTTCAAAAGTCCTGTAGTTTCTTTGTCAGTAATTACTTTCTAATATTTTTCTGTCACTTTTTAACAACAGCAAAATATGTAGCCCTTTTAAAAGTATGCTGTTGAAATTAAATCTAAAATATCTCTGTAACAAAATTTCTATTTTAAAACATGGACTAATACTGTTCCAATTTTCTCTAGAAAATACATTAAAATGTCAAAATTTAATCACCTTGTGGAATTTAATACCATTAAACGTCTACAAAGTGCTTCTGTGGAGGGCCTTTCTTCATCTTTCAGTTTTCTTTTATGTGATTTAATTGATCAAATTCTCATCACTTCGACTTCTAACTGATTAATTCACGATGATAAAAATCAAACAATTTCAAGGTCTCTTAAATTTCTGTGGTATTATTTTTCACAGAAAGTACTTCAATTGCCTGCAATCACATTCTTAGTAATTCAGCCCCCAAAGGAACATTTAATATTAAGAACTGCACAGTTGTGCAATTACATAAATGTATAGTGTTCCATTATGGATTGGATATCACATATATATTGTATATTATATTTATTTTTTCCTTTATTGAGTTTATTGGTACATTATATATATACTTTATGATCACATACATTTTTGAGAATTTATATTTATACATGGTACACCTTGATTCTCACTTTTTCCCATTCCGCTGCCCTCCCAACTTCTATAGACATAAGCTTTGTTTCCATTTTTTAAAGCATCAATTTTCTTTTTTGTCTTTATTTTCCTCACTGCCTTTTTCCTTTGAATGTTTTCTTCCTATTTCAAAATGTCTGTCATACATTGTGGACCTCATTTACACCTTCAATTTCTCAATGCATGTATATGTGTATACATACTTAGTTGTAAGTTTCAAGAAGATAGGTAATAGAAATTTTAATTCGACACATTTTAATTAGACATTTCTATTCCTTAAACCTGCATTTCTTACAGAATTTAAGTAAATTTTATCTATGTACATTTCAGTTCCAAGAATAGTCATGGAAACATTTAATTTAAATGCCTAAAATACTTATATTGAATATTGTCAAAATTATTTCATTTTTTAAATTGAAATCTTTATTGGTACATTACATATACACATCATGATTGCACTCCACAATGGGGATTTGTACCAGTGTAAAACACAACTTAATTTTCATTTTTCCCTATAGCCCTATCCACCCTACCACCCCCCTATATACATAAAATTTGTTTCTTTTCTTTTTTGTTATAATCTCATTATTTTTCCCCCTTCACTCTATGTCAAAATTATTTCTAACTACACAAGTAGTAGAGATACACTTGGTATTGAGTGAAGTTATATAAGCACAAATATAATTATCAGATTTGCATAACCCAAGAGCTTCCTTTGAAAGACTATTGTTTTTACATAATCAAAATATGATAATTTATTTAAGATGAATTTTCCCTTGCTGAACAAAACCGTTCTTGTAAGAGGAAGCATATAATAAACACATATATCTTAAATTTACTAAGTAACCATGTTGTTTCCAACTTGAGTGGTAGCTGGAGTATAAAATGAAGATAATAAATAAATTTGCTCAATATGAGACATTTCAGACACAATTATGATTTGTGCTGTTAGATGAAGTCATAGAAAAGAAAATAAGCCTGTTTCCCAAGCAAGTGAATATAAAATACAGTTCTTTAGTAAGATCAAGGTTGCTTAAGGGCAATGGGTGTTTTATCTGAAATATCTACTTACAATCTGCTGTGTTAAAACTGTTGTTTTTAATAAATTGAGTTTATTGGTACATTTTAGGAATACATCATGATGACATTCCTCATTGGCAATTTGTACCTGTACCTAATATATCTTGATTCTTATTTTCAATACAATATTCTAAAAGTGCTTTAAGTCTAGGAATTTATTCACTTGATTCCAGAGAGTTCAACAATTTGTTTTCAAGTGTGATTTGGTAGTTATATTTCAATTTCGTTGAATCTAATAGTTGGTGGATAATGAAAGCTAGATTGAAATGGTGTAAGGACAGTTTTACCAATGTGTTATGCCATTAATAGTCGATATACTTGAACGAAATACTAGAGAAGACATTTTAAAGTATTGTGACTGGACTCTTACAGAGGTTGAACACTTTACTTAGATTTCAGAGAAGTTATAATAAAATTGTTCCCTTTGACTTTCTTCTCTCAAATCAGGTTTACATTTAAGAAACTTTTAGCTCTGCCTCAAAGTTCTAGGGAAACACCTGTTTTCCTATACTCTATAAGTACTTTGTTATTCTTAGAAATGTGAGTGACAGGAAAAAAAAACTTTGAAAACAAAACATAGCACTTTGAACTTACTCTATTTGTTTATTATAACAATAATTCTAATCTTGTACCTTGGACAACATTTAATTTGAGTGTGACATAAGAACACATGTCAAAGTTCTGCACTGAGTGAATCTCAGTGAATATTAAATTTGTCTTGTGAGGTTTCTCTGGAGAGGTCAGACCTGTTTCCTCCATATATCAGAGCTTTATCTGATTCCATAAGCTGAAACAGGGCCTGAAATATATCCTCCTTATATCTGTCTAGATGTCTTATGTAGGAGTAGTAGTACATAAGCCCTTGAGCTATGATGAAGAGGGTCATTTGTTGTATGTGGCCGAACTGTGTGCAATCTTGAGTGATTTTAACATCATCCAGAAGGTTTTAAAAGACATTAGAGTAAGTGTCTAGAGAGAGTAGCTTATTACTAAATTCCTTCCCCACTCAAGGTTACTCTTCTCATTTAAGAAGAAATTTCACTGCCACACTGAAGCATAGAAATATCTAGAATGGGAACCTAGGGCTCTCCATTTCTAAGCTCCTGTTTTTGTTACACTCTGACATCGGTATTAGTATTGTCATTTTGGGGACAATTATTCCTTGATTTAGAACCTCATATTGAGGTAGATAATAATAGAAGAATCATGACAATTACTTGATTGAAGCTAAAATTAGCAGAACCAAAATGTATTAGACATTATATCCATAACCACTGTAGTATTTCAATTATGGAAATTTCACTACAGCAAAGCCCTAGGCAAATTCCAATTCTAATGAGTAAGTAAAGTGAGCTTTCTGGTAGATAAAGCAAAACATTTTATAGAATATTTGAATGAGCTTATATGAAAGACTTGGCAATTTAGATTCTAACATATATTTTGATTTTTTTCTAAGGTACTGCTTCTGTTGGAGGTAGTGTTGAACTTGCAATTTGGACAAGAATTATTTTTGAGTAGTTCTAATTCATATTGAGGACACATTGGTGGGGAAAATTTCTTTGATTCAGAAAGAGGGACAGCTGAAAGAAACTAAATTTAGCTTTAATCACACACTGAGAAAAGGATAAAACATCACAGATCCTAATTGCTTTGGTTTACAAAGATGATGATGCTCATTTAAATTCTTTTTAGGAAGTGACAGGCTTCCAAATTCTAAGTGAAGACCCTCTTCATAGACTCTTTTTGGAATTTACAGTATATTCATTCTTATATTCTTTTATACAATCTTTTTACATATAAAAGAAATACTTGCTGAGGAGTTAAAGCTAATTATTAGAATAAACCTTGTGTTTTGGAAACCAAGGAATTAAAGTTCTGTACAGATTCTCTTTTATCCTTATTAAAATACATAAAATATTTAAAGTAAAACATATAAATAAAATTTATAATTTTAAATGTTTTAAAATGTATTGTTCTGTGACATTGAATGCATTGGTATTATTGTGAAAGCATAAATCTATTCATTTCCACAATTTATTTCTATTAAACACTCACTGTCTGGCCTCATTTCTCTCAGCTCTTGGTAACAATGCCATTTTCTGTTTCTGAGAATATGACTCTTCTTGTACCACTACATAAATTGAATTATATATGTCTTGTTTCTTTGTGACTAACTTAATTCAGTTAGCATGATATTTTTAAGGTTCACCCAGGTTCATTTTGTAAATGAGGTTAGTTTTGATTATTGCTGTTGATTATGCCAATGTATTAGAAAATAAATACCCAATATAAATAAAATTTGACACATAGATATAGTGATGCATCAACATAAAATACTGAGAAGTATTTAGTAAATTTTTGAAGTGTAAAACTAAAATATTTAAATGAAAACTTACAGATGAATTTTAAATAATGCTTATGCTAAGCAAAGTGTCCTATTTTTGGTGATTAGTGGCAAATACAAATATATAATTGTTTTGAAGAAATTTCTGGAAAAAGAAACAATACCAATGAGTACTAGAGTATTCACAACTTTTGGAAATATTACTTTAGGAGGGCGCCACTGAATTTGCTCCAGAGTTGGAACTTACTGGCCTCCAGCCCCATGCCAGAAGATGCCCAGGGATTGTGTTTAGCAGGTCAGAGTCTGACTTTCTCCATGCCAACTGCAGAAGTACACCCAGTGTCCTTGTATTGGTGAGTAGGTGGGCCTGTTGGAACATCAGCCAGTACCATTGCAGCTGCACAGGGCCTACAGCCTACTGGCCTCCAGGCCGATGGCACAAGTGAGCTCAGAGACTTTGTATTGGTGAGAAGGTGGGCACACTGGAACCTCAGGCAGTGCCATTGTAGCAGTTCAGGAGCCAGAGCCTTCTGCCTCTAAAGCAGACAGGAGAAGGTGTTCTGACTGTGTTGATTGAGTGCCTCATATGGTGTGCCAGAACTAGGGGTTTGTCTTTAGGTCCCAATACAGACAGTAAAGGACAACCCAGGAAACACTGCTATTTTAAGGTTCCTATCTTTTAGGAGGAAAGAGACTTGCAACAAACATCACCAGAAAACAGGGCAGGTACAAAGCCAAAAACAACAGCAAGGACAAAAACTCAGAGATGAGGAAACACTCAAAGTCTCAGATACAAAGATCCTCACCTCCAGGTAACACAGGGGAAGAGAAATAGAGAAGTTGGAAGCCCAGTCTCCAGCGTCCTTGGAAATGGTAACCAAAGCAGATCTAGTAAAATGGAAATCAGAACTGATCTGTGAGATGAAAGCAGAGATATTGGACATTGTCAACACGATGATTAATAAAGCTAAAGAGGAAATCATGGAGTTGATAGAATCCAAGATAGCAAAAGCAATGGAACCTTTGAAACACCTACAAGCAGAAGCCCAGGAAATCAAGAAAGAAAATGAAAGTTTGCACAATAGAATGAATTTGGCAGAAGACCGAATTTCAGACCTAGAAGACAGGATCTCAACCAATGAACTGGAAAGGCATAATCTATGGAAAAAAGCAAGCGATAATGAAAAGGCAATCCAACAGCTCCTAGATGGTTCAAAGAAGAATAACATAAGGTTGATTGGAGTCACTGAGAAAGCAGGAGATAATGCTAAAGACATCAAAAAGCTATTTACAGAGATAATGGCAGAAAACTTCACAGAAAAAGGTAAAGAATTGGACATACAAATATAGGAAGCAAACAGAATGCCACATGCCTGTGACATGAAAAAATCTACACTTAGGCATATAATCTTAAAACTTCCAGATATCCAAAAAAAAGAATGAAATACTGAAAGCAGCCAGAGAAAAGAAAACAGCTACATTCCAAGGGAAGCCCATCAGGATAACAGCGGACTTCTCAGCTCAAACACTCAGTGCAAGAAGATCCTGGAGTGAATTCTTCCAAGCCCTAAGGGAAAACAACTTCCAATCTAGACTGATGTATCCTGCAAAACTATCCTTCAAAATTGATGGGGAAATAAAATACTTTCATGACAAAGAACACCTGAAAAACTTCACATATACGAAAATTTTGCTCCAAGACATTTTAAAGAATATCTAGGAGAAAAATAAAGTTACAAATCCATGAGACCTAGCCAAGTCAACCCATGGGACCAAACAAGAAACTGATGGGAAAAGGGCAAAAGTAGAATAACACAGCTAAGAACAGGAAAACATGGCAGCACTGAATTTACCTATATCAGTCATAAAAATTAATGTCAATGGACTCAACATGCCAATTAAGAGATACAGACTGGGAGAGTGGATCAAAAAGCAAGATCCTACAATCTGCTGCATACAAGAGACACACCTAATTCAGAAAGAAACCAAGGGACTGAAAGTAAAGGGATGGAAAACAATACTCCATGCTACAGGAAAGAGCAATAAAGCAGGAGTGGCGATTTTATTTGTAGACAAAATAGACTTTAATCCAATACTGATGAAGAGAGATAAAGATAGACACTATCTTTTAGTTCAGGGAAAAATCCAAGAGACAGAAATCACAATCTTAAATATCTATGCTCCAAATTCTAATGCACCCAACTATATAAAACAAATATATAACGAACTTGAAAAACTAGATAAACTCCAATACAATAATATTAGGGGACCTCAATACCCCACTGTCACAAAGAGACAGATCAACTGGACAAAAAGTCACTAGGGAAATCCTTGAGCTCAACCAGACCCTAGAGCAAATGGACTTAATAGATGTCTACAGAGTATTTCACCCCACAAAGTCACAATTTACATTCTTCTCAGCTGCTCATGGATCATTCTCCAAAATAGACCATGTGCTAGTTCACAGAACAGGTTTAAGCAAATATAAAGGGATTGAAGTTATCCCTTGTATACTGTCGGACCATAGTGCCCTGAAATTGGAGCTGAATAGCAAAGGAAAGCCCAGGATCGTCACAAACACATGGAAACTGAACAACACTCTGCTAACCAACCAATGGGCCATAGAAGAAATTAGAGAAGAAATTGGGCAGTTCTTACAACTAAATGATAACCCCAATACAATTTATATAAATTTATGGGACACATTGAAAGCAGTTCTATGAGGAAGATTCACAGCAGTGAAAGCCTCCATCCAGAAAACAGAGCAAGCTCAAATAAACAACTTAATTCTGAATCTCAAGCGACTAGAAAGAGAAGAGCAAAACAAACCCAAAGCTCGCACTAGGCAAGAAATTATAAGGATCAGGGCAGAAATTAATGCAATAGAAACCAAGAGAATGGTTCAAAAAATGAATGAATGGAAAAGTTAGTTCTTTGAGAGGATAAACAAAATTGATAGACCCTTAGCCAACCTCATGAAACAAAGGAAGGAAAAGGCTCATATCTATGCTGTTAGGAATGAGAATGGAGAAATTACTACTGACCCAGAGGAAGTCCAGAGGATAATAAACACCTACTTTGAAAATTTATACTTCAGTAAAATGGAAAATGTAGAAGAAATGGATAGATTTCTAGACACATATGAACTCCCAAAGCTGAATAAAGAAGATATAGAAATGTTAAATGTCCCAATAAGAATCTGTGAAATTCAAAATGTAATTCAAAACTTGCATACAAAGAAAAGCCCTGGACCTGACAGTTTTACTGCTGAATTCTATAAAACTTTTAAAGAAGAGTTAGTGCCTCTACTTCTGAAACTCTTCAATGAAATTGAAAGGGAAGCAGTACTCCCAAACTCATTCC
>PVIR01040011.1:0-13591 GCA_004026965.1 Petromus typicus
AATCAAAGCACAAAGCACAAAGAATCAAAGATGACTCATCTAGAAGTTGCTGCATTCTACCACCAAAACTTTCAACAATGACTTCAGGTTTTCTGTCATCTATTCTTGCCACTAGACACCAATCTATCACCATGCCTATCAATCTCAGCAATCAAATGGGCTAGATTTTAATTTACTAGAAGGTAAGAAATACAGGAAAAAGTTCCTCAACTAAAAGAAGTGACATTGTGATGTGACTTGTATCATCATGTCCCTATTGGATACTTTCCATAAAACTACACAATTCCACACCACACTTCACCCTCAGAAGAACTCTGCAAACTAACTTCCACTAGCCCATTTTACACGAGGAATTCGGACCTCAAATTATCTGACACAGCAACTACAGGCCAGGCCAGAGGTTAAGGTCAGGGCTGTCCAACCCAGATGTAGATGATCGCTTCTTTCTGAGAAGGCCTGTGCCAGCGAGTCACTTTCAATCTTTCCACGCCGGAGTCAAGGTCTATGAAATGGGTATATCCTTCTGAGTTATAAGGCTGAAATGAAATTCTGTAATTGAGAGAAGGAGCTACATAGTACATTCAAGGCCAATCTGAACTACACAGCAAGACCATCTCAAAAAACCAAAAAAAAATTTTCAAAATAAAAGAGATTGCTGATATGTGTTTTGCAAATTTTTGTTTTGTTTTTCAGGCTTTCTTGGGTTTTGTTGTTTTGGGATAGGGTCCAGCTATGCAGTTTAGGCTGGCCTTGAACACGAAGCAATCCTGCCTTTGCCTCCCAAATGCTGGGACTACAGGCATTACCACATCCAGCTGCAAACAGTTTTAGACAATAAAGCATAAAGGATAAAATCCCCAAATCAGCAAGTCCCAACACCTCACCTCCAAAACAGGCAAAATGTACTTCCTGGAAGCCTGAGCTAAACTTAGCTAAGGCAGAGTTTTCTCTATTTTTAGCTGAAAGGGACCAGGCACTAGGCCAGGTTCTCAGGCCTGGGCTCACCGAGAGGTCTACTTCCTCTACTTCCGAGGAGCCCAAAGGCAACACTCACTTAGTACTTGCTGGGAAGCACTGTTCCTACACCACACACACTACGGTTTTCTTGTTTTGTTTTTTTTAAATCTTTCTTCCAAACTAATGCACCCTTCTGAAAAGAATGCTTAACATCAAGCCATCACTATTTTGTGCTTCGTGACTTAAATCAAAACATTTTTAACACTGAAAAGTTTTAGCTTTCTCATCTGAAAAATGGGTTACACAGTATTCTAGGAGGCTGAAGCAGGAGGATAATTTTGACCCCAGGCTAGTCAATATATTAAAAAAAAACGTGTGTCATGAACAGCTCACAGGATGAATAGGCATCTCCAACTGACACTAAACTTACAACTCTGTCCCGAGTGTCAGGGGTCCCCTTGCAAACCTTTCGAGGAGAAGCCCACGTTAATGTGAGCAGTACCCCATACAAATGACTAGGATGCTGAGGATCACACCAAAGCACAAGAGGGCAGAGACCAACAAATGCAACAGCAAAGGTGACAAAATCCACATACAGACTTAGAAGACAACACAAATTACTAAATGTACTATGGAAGATCATATTTTCAAGTGCTATGACAAGAAATGACTTTTCTTACTCTGCAAGAAAAACGGTACTTTTATCTCCATGTAAACAGCTAGAAAAAGGCTCCAAAGGTGTAACTTGTGTATCTGAGAGGGAAAAAAAAACAGCTTCACTAGCAACAAGGGTTAAAAAGAGAAATGCTGAGCTGGGAGGCTGCAGTATCCACCCCTTCCTACCAGCTATGATCCCTAATCTGCATCCTAAACGACCTAAATATCCCTTCAATCCCAAAAGACAGGATCACTCAGCGGTGCGCACACTTTCAAACAGTACGGAAGGCTAACAATTTTTACAGCAGGGAAGTCAACACCGCTCCCCAAAAGGACTCTGTGGATTCTACTCTTGCTCCAGCTCTACGGCTTGCCTAAATTACCTAAGTTCACCTTACAGAGTCCCTTATCTTTAAAATGTGTCAGCAGTACCTCTCTTCACAGAATTATTTTTTGTTTGGTTTGGCTTTATTGAGACAAGGGCCTCGTTCTGTAGCCAACTGGCCTTCAACTCTCAGTGATCCTCTTGCCTCAGCCTCCTGAGTGCTGGGACCACAGGTATGTGCCTCTATGCCTGCCTCTTCGTAGGTGGGGGAGCACCTGCAATGGGCCCGACATACAGTAAATGCTCAAGAGATACTGCTGCTTGTTACCTGGCCGTGGTTATACTAAAAGAGCTCAATCAAAATCAATCAAAACTTTTTATTATTTCTTCTTTTCTTTCATTTTTAAACTTACAAGTAGACCCAGTGGTTTTCTCCCAGGTTACTTCCACATCACCTTCAGAATTCTTTACTCCCAAAAACTAGATAAGCTACTTAGTAGCTCATTTCTTATTTTTTCCTTTATTTTGCTATTTCTCCAAGTGAAAAATATAACCTTGATTTCTCCCCCTTACCCTCATCAAGTTTGGAAAAACACAGAACACATATTCGTAAATCTAAGAATAGACTGTATAGGAAAGTTTTCCTTTTTTTTTTTCCATCAAGGATCAAACTTGGGACCTCATGCCTGCCAGGCAGGCACTCTGTTGCTGAGCTAAATCACCAGCCGTGTTTTCCAAACTTTAAAATCTAAAGTATAGTTCTGCAGTGAAGTATGTGCAATGAGTTACTCTTCAATCAGTGGAACTTGTCAGTTGATATTAACCTATGCACAGGAAAGGGCCAGAGCTGTGTCACCTAGCCCTGAACTTGGTCCCACCCTGCTCAATGTTAACAGCCAGAGAGTCAAGTAAATCTTACCAAAGCTTCCTCTGACAGATGATATAAATTATTAATATATTGAGTAACAGCTTATCACAGCCTTGAACTTGTGGCCAAATGAAGATTTAAGGGTGAAAACTGCAAATTCCCACACTTCAGGTCCTGCAGTTATACACACAATGGATAAAATATCGTTTCACAGTAGTTCACATAAATCCTTGTTGATCGCATCATTACTGTGAGTCAGCAAAGTAATACACACAACAAAAACACTAAGCCTGACAACTCATTTACACAAGTCCAAAGCAAGGAGGGCAACTTGAACTTGGCAAGTGTCCAACCACTTCCACAGAAGCCTATTTACTTCTGAGCACTACACCCAAAGGGCAGAATGAAGTATGGCTAAGCATTGTAATGGAAGAAATAAAAAGGACGAGGGCGAAGTTCTCAACGGTCTCCTAGATGAACCTGTGTAATTTGTAGCCCCAAAAGGTTAAACTCAATGATTTTAGTGGTGTGGTAGCCACTAAGTAAACCCAGCAAATCTGAGGCTAGCCTGGGCTATTTATCAAGTTCAAGGCCGGTCTGAACGACACAAAAATTAATCACGTTCTAGGAAGGCTCAAATGAAAGGAAAACGTCTACTAACATGAGCCAGCCCACCTGGCTGCAAGGCTGTTACAAAGGGTTGAACCTCATAACTTCTAAATTTCTATTGCGTACAACCCCGGGGGGCGGGGGGAGGTAGTTCAGTGGTTCAGTGCCTGCCTTGCAAGCACGGACATACTGGGTTTGATGCCCGGTAACTAGAGGCAGGAGGATTACTGAGATCGAGGCTGAGTTCAGGGCCAGACTGAACAACCAAGTGAGACCCCCGTCTCAGAAACACTTTGTTTAAAAAAGCCCACAACCCTACTTCGATGACAGTATCCAACTATTATTTGAATACCTTCACGGGCTAAATATGCCCCCGGGAAAAGAAACACAGTAAGAAAACGGTCTTTGCTTTTACTGTTACCAAGGCATGATTTTTAAAAGTACACAGAACTCAAATAACAAAACCTGCTGCTTCTGCAACCCCATTTGCTTCAGACATTTAGGGCCATCACTTCTCTGGAACAGATCAAAAAGGGACAAAGTGCGGTATGATTCTGTAACAGACAGGAAATGTAACAGGAATTTTTAAAATATCTTTATCAGATTTAGGAAAAGTTAAGACACAAAGGTTTTATTTTTAAGCGAAAAATGACTTTTAAATACGATCACTTGAGTCATCCTGACCATCCTGACCTGTTTACAGAAGAATCCCGCCCAAAGGTGACTACCGAGCTGTTAAGATCTGCCGGTGTATAACGTCGGCCAAGAGGGAAGTTGTCGGGGGTCGAGACTGAGGCAGCCTCTTCAGGACCGGTGCTGCCCACCCGAGGCACCACTCAGGAGCCCGCGCAGCTCCGAGGATTCCCGTGTGGGAAGCCCCGCGCTCCGCCCAGGCTCTTGCTCGGGCGTGCCGCACCCTCGCCCCGCATTCCTTCCTTCTTCAGGAGCCACAAGGTCTGCAGCTGCAGCGCTCCCAGCCCGACGCGGGCTACTAGCGTCCGGGTCACCTCCCGGTCGGGGGCGGCGGCCGGCGCACTGCGGCGCGGGTACCCGCCTGGGGCCGCCTGCCGCGGGGCTCAGCAGACGCGCACGCGCGGCATCCTCCGCAATGTGCAAGCCCGCGGGGGAGGCGGGAATCGCGGCTACGTCACAGCCCAAAGGGTTCCGACGGGGCGGGGCCTCCCGGGAGGCTGCGGCGCTCCCCGTCGGCGCGCGCACATGCACGCGCGCGCCCGCCCCCACGTATCCCTGCGGTCCCGGGGAATGTGGGTCACCGAGCCGGGCGGCCTCACGTGTCCCCGCCCGCCGCCGCCGCCTCAGCACCCATTATGTAATGCCGCGTCATGCGCCCGCCCAGCCAACCGGCGGCCGCGCGCCGCCGAACGTAAACACAGCGCGCACGTGGCTCGCGCGGCCGGGCCATGTGAGGGGGGGGCCGGGCCGGGCGCCGCCGGGCCGCGCTGCATCGTTGCAGGGAGCCGCGAGGGCCGGCGCGGGGCAGCCTGGGGGTCGCCGGGAGCCGGGCCCGGACAGACATCCCGCGCTCAGCAGCCCACCCCGCCAGCCTTGCGGACAACCTGGCCGCCGCCCCCGAAACACCCTCCGCGCCACCCTCCGCCGCAGCCCGGCTCTTACCTGCATTCACCTCCATGGTGCCCTCCGAGAGCCGGCCGAGGCCGCCCGCTGCCTGCCTCAGCGCCGCGCCGCCCCGGGCTGGAGGCAGCGGTGGTCGCGGGGCGCCCTCATGGGCGGGGCGGGCGAGGCGCGCGGGACCCAGGCCCCGCAGCCGGGCGCGGGCTGCAGGGGAGGCGGCGGCGGCCGGCGCGCGGCGCTCCTCGCGGGGACCCTGACAACAAAAGCGGCGGCGCGGCGGCTTCCTGCAGCCAGCGCACCGCGGCGGCGAGGGCGGCTGACGGGGAGGGCAGCGCGACCATGTGACCCGCGCACACACCCCCTCCCTCCGCCCGCCCCGCGCCGCGCCGCCCGTTCGCCAGCCCGCCCGGCCGCAGCCCTCGGCCTCGAGGCCCCGCCCCTCCCCGCCCCGCCCCCTCCGCGCCCCTCCTCTCGGTCGGCCTTCGCGCCGGAGCCCGCCCGCCGCCCTGCGCGTTCCCGCCTCGGCCGCGCCGCCTGGCGACTCCGCGGGTCACCCAGGCTTTCGCGGACCGCCCGCCCTGCGCCGCCCAGCATTTGACCGCCCCAGTGTCCAGCTTTCCGGACCCACTAGACGCTGGGCTCCCTCTACGCACCCGGCTGTTTTCATGTAATGTCACGATTTAAATCTGAGCTTTGATAATTCCCAAATTTACAGTGCAAGCAAGCGGCGGTCTCTCTGATTTCCAGATTGCCGCATCCAGCATCCCATTTGTCCGCGTTGCATCACAGTTTAAGGTGTGGATAGGTGTACGCGTCAGAACTCGGCTCATATGCCCTTAAGATAACTGCGTTTCACCTTGTATGTAAATTTCATATCCGAACAATAACAAAAACATCACATGTGTGCTCAGACGAATAGAGAACGCAATTTATTGTTGCACATTGAGGTCTGTGGTTTAAATGCACTACAAAATTATACGAGCTGATAGAGGAATGACTCGATGGCTACTGAAATGCAAATTTTAGGTGGGGGTGGGGGGTTACGTGGTATTCAATTCACACCAGTTAACTTTTGGGGAATTTCTAGCGCAGAATACATGAGGACCATGCTTCATAAATGATACACGTGCAACACTTTCCAACCCCCACGTCCCCATTCACAAGTGCCGTCACCGTATCCATCTTTACTATTTTAGCAAGTCCATCCATTCCTGAAGCCAGCAAATTAAGTTTCTAACATTCTCGTTGCCTTTGAGACCCTATTCAACCCATTAACAAATCTAAGCTGTTGTACCCTCAGAACGCCTCCAATCTCCCTGCTCACCAAGCGTTACTTCTACTGTGTAGCGAGCCCTTCAGCGGCTGCAGTTCCCTAACTGGGAGGCTGCTTCGTGGTTCCGCCCACACTCTCTTCTCCCCTGCAGTCGTGTATTTTAAAAATGTAAATGACATCTGATTACTCTGCTTAAAAGTCTCCAATGGCATTGTAACAAAAAAGTAAGGAAACAAATTTTATGTATATGGGGGGGTAGGGTGAGTAGGGCTATGGGAAAAATGAGAATTAAGTTGTGTCTTACACTGGTACAAATCCCCATTATGAAGTGCAATTATGATGCGTATATGTAATGTACCAGTAAAGATTAAAAAATTTAAAAAGAAAACTCTCCAATGGCGTCCTGTTACTCTTAAAAAAGAAAAAGAAGTACAGTGGCTTCTAAACTGCATAGCCCTGGTCTGACTGTGGGCCTGCTTCTCTTCCTCCGGCTGCCTGGCCGCCCAAATTTCCTTTAAACACAGTTCTGTAACCCAGCGTCACCCTCTAGTGATGCCGACGCAAGGGTTTCCCAGGCTGCACTTTGTGGCCTGGTTCTTCAGTTTATGTATTGGCCACCACCTAATTCTGCACAGGTAACATAAGGGAACAGGAACTAGAAGACAGGAAACCCACAGAAGCGTACGCTACTCTGGAAAGGTCCCACACTATATGGTAAGAAGGGTGAGATGGTAGAAAATGAAAACTGTTGACAGAAAAAAGACCAGCGACTGCTAGGTGTCAGAAGACGCAGAGCACAAAGAAGCTGCGGTGTGGAGGAAAGCTTCGGGCACATACTAGAACGATGACACACGGGAACGCCCTGGAATGTACAACACCAGAAGTGAACCCTCACCTTAACCATGGGTGAGGGTGGTGTCGGTGTACGTTCACAGATGCCGAGAAATGCACCGGGCAGGAACAATGTCGAGAGTGAAGTTTTATGTTTACATGGACACAGAAGTAGTATATGAGACCTCTCTGTACTTTCTATTCAAATTGGCCATGAACTGTAAACTGCTGGGGGGGAGGGTTGCAAAGATAAGGGCTATAAAATAAAAAATCTGTGTCTATCAGCCTCAGGGTTTATAAAGATTGCCACCTTCCTGGGAGGCTTCACGAGTGACTATCAGAGGACAACACGATGACCTGCGTCAGCTGCAGGCACACTCTTAACCCCTGGAAACTGGGCTCTTGGGTATCAGAGGCTGCAGAGAGGTCACCAGACTGGCCCCAGGGAGCTGTAGCTACAGTGGAAATTGCTTTTTGCTGCAGCTGCTGTCCCAAGACATCATATTTCACGATCCTGTGGGTCTTATTCTCAGTGTTCAAATACTCAGTTGTAGTGGACTTCTATCTGTCCCACCTTCTTCGTTCCTCTAAGCAAAATAACTACTGAATGAAGCGACTGAATGGTCAGAAGTTATCTGTTTATAAGAGCTAATTATAGCCACACATCTTTAGTCCTAGCTACTCTGAAGCCTGAGGCAAGAGGATCACTGGAACCCAAGAGTCCAAGACCAGCTGAGGCAACATGGCAAGACGTATTTTTCAAAAATGTCAGGTGCAGTGCTGCCCAGTAGTAGTCAGCACTCAGGAAGCTGAGGCAGGAGGATTGCTGAGGGTTGGAGGCCAGCCTGGTCTACATAGGGGGTTCAAGGTCAGCCTGAACTATATAGTGAGACCCTGTCTCAAAAAAAACAAAAGAAGGCAAAGTGTATCCTAGGAAAGCCTCTGTTGGGCCTTCTGTTCAACTAACAGAGACAGTCCTGTGAAAGTGGACAAAGGGGATGTCAACCTGACGGGGCCAGAAAGGGGAAGATCCTAAACATTAGTTTTCTAACTCAAGTGAAATAGGCCAAGTGGGGGCCGGGGATTTAGCTCAGTGGTTCCAGCGCCTGTCTTGCAAGCACAAGGACCTAGGTTCGATCCCCGGTAGCCACATACCATACTGGATGTGGAGACTCACGCCCAGCAGCAACCAGTACCACATACCACAGTGCCAGGCGTGGTGGCTCACACCTGTAATTCCAGCACTCAGGAGGCAGAGGCAGGAGGATTGTGATGTGAGTTGGAGGCTGAGCTCAGGGCCAGCCTGAACCACAAAGCGAGACCCTGTCTCAAAAAACCTAAGAAAAAAAAAAAAGAAAGAAAGAAAGAAATAGGCCAAGTGGGACACTGAAGGGAGAGAAGGTAGAGAAAAAGAGAAATGAATAGCAGGTGAAATTTCTTTAAGATGAGACCAACTGCTCATTTAAAAATTCCTCATTATTAAATGTTCAAATGAGTCATCTGGGTAGTAATGCCACATCAACACTCCACTTAAACACCGCTTTTGCTTTGTCCCTGTCAGCAGTTCTTTTTTTTTGATAGAGAGAGGGTCTTGCTCTGTAGTTCAGGCTGGCCCTGAGCCTAGGCTAGCCTCAAATTCAAAGCAATCCTCCTCTGCCTCCCAAGTGCTGGCATTATGGTGTTGTTGTATGTGATTAGCGGCGATTGAACTCTGGACCTTGTGCTTGCAAGGCAAGTGTCAGAACCACTGAGCTCAATCCTCAGCCCAGAAGTTCATTTTGACATTTGCACCTCAGAACTCTTCCATACTCTTAAAATTACTGAAGACCCTAAACTGCTTCCTCTCCCCCCCCCCCAGGTCTCTACGTATCATTAGAAATGAAAGAAAACGTTTCCCTTTTTTCTTTTGCTTTTTACTACTGGGGATTGAACCTGGGTATTTGCATGGAGCTAAATCCCCATTTCTTTGAGAAAGGATGTTGCTAATCACTAAGTTGCTCACGCTGGGTTTGTACTCTCTGCCCACCGGCCTCCAGCTCCCCAGAGTGCTGCAGTTACAGGTGAGAACCATCACACTGAGCTTCTACTTACTTTTTAACTAGAAATGCATTATATCATAACTAAATGTTAAACATTTTGATTTACCTACTAATCATAATTAATACACATAGTACTATATAGACCACATCTTGTTATGTCTTCATGAACTAACTATTCAAATAAGTTACTTTTCAGTATTACATCTGTGAAAAGAAAAAATCATTCTGGACTGTGAATCAGTCCATTAACACCAGCAAGATCTGTAATATACTTTTTGGTAATACTAGAAATACTAGAAATAAGCATAACGCACTGCAATGCAAGAAATAATAGGTTGTTATATGCAATGTTTAAAGTAAAATAATTCCACCAAAACAATTATGTTTAATGTGAAAGTATTTTACAAGGTTCCAGTTTTTCAATTTAATTTTACATTGCTTAATATTACATAGAAAGTAAAGTTTTGTCCAGCAGCTGTACCAGGCCTAATGCTTTTATCCCCCTGGTTGTACCAGTGCTAATGACCATGTGGAACTAGTGGCAACCATTTTGATCCTTATAAGAATTTTGAGGTTTTCTTACCCTTCTTAAATCATTTTATTATTCTAAAAGTTTGTTATATATAAAATCTCAAGTTTATTGGAATAAAGTTGCTTATACCTTAATCTTTTTTTTTTTTTTTTGAGACAAGGTCCCACTACATAAGCCAGCCTGGCCTCAAACTAATGGAGATCCTCCTGCCTCAGCCTCATAAGTGCTGGGATTACAGGCATGTCTTGCCCCCTTCTATCTCTTTACTCTTTTATCATCTCTATAGTTTTTAAAAATTTTTTCTGGTACTTCTTTTTTTTGGGGGGGTGGTTTGAGACAGGGTCTTGCTTTGTGGTTCAGGCTGGCCCTGAGCTCAGCCTCCAACTCACATCACAGCAATCCTCCTGCCTCTGCCTCCTGAGTGCTGGGATTACAGGCATGAGCCACCACGCCCGGCACTGTGGTATGTGGTACTGATTGCTGCTGGGGCGTGAGTCTCCATGCCCAGTATGGTATGTGGTTACCAGGGATCGAACCCAGGCCCTTGCGCTTGCAAGACAGGCGCCGGAACCACTGAGCTAACTCCCCGGCCCCCCCTTCTTATTTTTGAAACTGACCAAGTCTTATAATTTCCCAGGCTGACCTCAAATTTGAATTCTCCTGCCTAAGCCTGCTGAGAAACTGGCATTACAGGTGTGAATCTCTATGCCCAACTATTTTTTCTTTTTTTCTTCCTCGTCCTCAGATTGAACTCAGGATTTTGGGCTTCCAAGATAGGCGCAATTCCATGGAGCTAAATCCCTGGCCCTAGTTTTTCATTCTTAATTCTATTTGTATTTTTCTTTTCTTGGTCATCTTTTCTTTTGTCTCACTTTTTGTAATTCAAACTGGCCCTGAGCTTACTGTGTAACCCAGGCAAGCCTAAGACTCACAGCCATCGTCCTGCCTCTACCTCCCAAGTGCTGGGATTACAGGCATGAGCCACCACGCCCAGCACTGTGGTGTGTGGTACTGCTTGTTAATTGGTGTGAGTCACCACACCTGGCAATGTAGTACGCATTAAAGGGATCAAACTCAGGACCTTGTGCTTGCCAGGCAAGTGCCGGAACCACTGAGCTAAATCCCTGGCCCCTCTTGGTCATGTCTTAGTGGAGATGTGTCTGCTTTGTTAGTTTTCTCAAAGACCTAAATTTTTTTTTTTTTTTTTTAAGGTTTTTGGAGACAGGGTCTCGCTTTGTGGTTCAGGCTGGCCCTGAACTCAGCCTCAAACTCACATCACAATCCTCCTGCCTCAGCCTCCCGAGTGCTGGGATTACAGGCGTGAGCCACCACGCCCGGCACTGGTATGTGGTACTGGTTGCTGCTGGGTGTGGGTCTCCACACCCAGTATTGTTATGTGGTTACCGGGGAATCAAACCCGGGTCCTTGCGCTTGTGAGACAGGCGCCGGAACCACTGAGCTAACTCCCCGACCAAAGACCTAAATTTTTACTTTATTAATTCCTTAAACTTACTTTAACTCTCACTAGTATCTGGTCTTTAATTTGACCTTTATTATTCCATTTTCCTATAATGTGACTTTTTTGGTTATTTGTTTCCAGTGCTGAGCTGAGCATTAGGCAAGCACTCTTCACTTAGCCACATCCACTACTCTCTTCACTTCTTTATCTGAACGCTTATTTCATATATTAGCCAAAGCTCATTTCCCTTGTTTATACACTAAGGAAACTTCACTGATACAATTGCTCTACTCATTCACACCTATTTTAGGAAAACCTGCAGTACAACAAATCATCTTGAAACTCAGTGGTCTAAAATAATAGTAGTTGGGGTAAGGGATGTAGCTCGTGGTCAGTGGTAGGGCATTTGCCCAGCATGCACAAGGCACTAGGGTTCAATCCCTAGCACTGAAAAAAATAAAAAAGAAAAAAGAAATAGCAGCAATTATTTCATTATCTCTGATGATTCCTGGGCATCAGGAATTTGGGAGCTTCTGCCTGGGTATTTCTGCCTCAGCCTCTCCTGACTATTGATGGAGCTGCACCAGCAGGGGCTTCAAGCTGTCGCAGGGCTTCTGTGAGCAGGCTGCCCAGGGGCTGCCAGGGCTTCCTATCAGAATGGAGACCTCCAAGCAGTCAGATGGCTGTCGAGAGCGGCATGGGGCTCCGTGCAAGTGATCCATGAGACCAGGCAGAAGGTGTGTTGCTTTTGCTCATCAAGCCTCAGAAAAATGCAGTATTGATCTGTTATATTTCTGATTACAAGGAAATAGCAAGGGCATGCAGGTAGGTGATATGGAACTCATTTTTTCATAAATGGTAGGTAAGACCTGGATTTTGAATAGCATATGAGACGGAATATATTAGTGCAAACATTATCGTTCAAACTGAAGACAATGTAGAAGAATCACACGCGGTCCAGCTGGAGTGCCACACTGCAAGTTAAAGCTTTAAAAAGAAGCTGCACTTCTCAAGAGAAGTACTTTTTCCACCTGGCAGCATTTCCCATGTGTGACTGTTAGAAGAAGGAATGCTGCAGAGAAAGCAATGCGCGCAGGTAGGAGAGAGAACCCGGAAGACCTCTGCTCCCCGCTCCACAGAACGGTTCGGTTTGATTTGTGTCTCAGGGCTGGGGAGCACACTCTCACGCAGTCTCCCCAAATACTGTGCTCTCCCACTGAGCCACGCCCAGCCGCAACGCCAGCACTCTCTTCTTGAGGAGTTCATTCTTTCTGTGAAACTGAACTCAGGTCAGTAGAAGGACATTACAGATACAGACCAACTGAATCCTTTATTGTTCAAGCTCAGCAACATGCCTTGGGATAGGACTGCTCACTGAGAGAAGAAACTAATAGGAAAATGGGTTATGGGGGCTGGGGATTTAGCTCAGTGGTTCTGGCACTTGCCTTGCAAGCACAAAACCCGGGTTCAATTCTCCCGGTAACCACATACAATACTGGGTGTGGAGACTCACACCCACCAGCAGTCAGTACCACATATCACAGTGCCAGGCGTGGTGGCTAACGCCTGTAATTCTAGCACTGGAGAGGCAGAGGCAGAAGGATTGCTGTGATGTGAGTTTGAGTTGAGCTCAGGACCAACCTGAACTACAAAGCAAGACCCTGTCAAAAAAAAAAAAAAAAGGGTTATGTCCATGTGCAGAAAGTGCAGTGTATATGACAATTGCGTTAAAAATCCTATAATCCACAATAAAAACCATCTGACTAATATGGCTCATTAACTAGTTTTTTAAACACACCTAATTCCATTTGGAAGCTCTAGCTGAATTTTTAAGTGCATCATTGGTCTAATAACATAGCAGCTAGTTAAGGTAGTACATGTCATGTAGTCTCTATTCTCAGCACTTAAGAACCTGAGGCAGGAAGACTGTGAGTTTGAGGCCCAGCTGGGTTAAATCACAAATTCAAGGCCATCCTGGACTATGGAGCAAGACCCTATCTCAAAAAACAAAACAAAACATAGCATACTAAAACCAGGTGTGGTGGTGCACACCTGTAATTTCAGCACTCTGGAAAACAAGATGATTACAGTTTGAACCTAGGCTGGCCAACTTAGTGACTTAGTAAGACTCTCTCTCAAAATAAATAAAAAAGGGCTGGGGATGTTGCTCGATGTGAAGGCCCTGGGTTCAGTCCTCAGTACCAGGGGCAGGGAGACACTAAACAGGGATTTAAAAGAATAAGAAAGAGGGGGCCGGGGAGTTAGCTCAGTGGTTCCGGCGCCTGTCTTGCAAGCGCAAGGGCCCGGGTTCGATTCCCCAGTAACCACATAACAATACTGGGTGTGGAGACCCACACCCAGCAGCAACCAGTACCACATACCACAGTGCCAGGCGTGGTGGCTCACGCCTGTAATCCCAGCACTCGGGAGGCAGAGGCAGGAGGATTG
>PVIR01040012.1:0-13576 GCA_004026965.1 Petromus typicus
CCTGCCTCTGCCTCCCGAGTGCTGGGATTACAGGCGTGAGCCACCACGCCCGGCACTGTGGTATGTGGTACTGGTTGCTGCTGGGTGTGGGTCTCCACACCCAGTATTGTTATGTGGTTACCGGGGAATCGAACCCGGGTCCTTGCGCTTGCGAGACAGGCGCCGGAACCACTGAGCTAACTCCCCGGCCCCCAGATAGACATTATTTAAGAAGAATAATCTGGTACTTAGCCATGCATGAAAATAAATGTGGCTGGGCTCAGGAGCCCTATAGCAATGCTACAGTGATTGGGGAATAAAAGAACAAATGTACAAACAGGTATCACCCCATCCTCCAGGAAAACATTAAGCACAAAAAAGAACTCTGCCTTGCAAATCCTTCTAGTTTTGATAAAGGAGAATGGTTTCAACCGCTACTTCCCAACATTTTGGGAGTGCCATCTTGGAGGGTAGCTTCAGTTTCATACTATCTTGATCACTGGTGAGACTGGGACAGTTGATGTGTCTAAAAACAGCTGGAGACAGAGTAAACAGAAGCTCTCACCTAGCAATCATAGAGCAAGAGTGCTGTGCTCTGCACAGGATTCCACTGAACTTCTTTGCTGAGAATGGCAGAACCCTCTCAGCCATCACTCACCCCTAAGCACTTTCACAACCACAGATCTATAGTATTTGATGCTAAGGACTCATGTCTTGCTCTGCAGAGCAACCTGATAATTTTCACTGCGGAGAAAGCAAAGAGCCAGCACAGCCATCACGGACTTTCAGTAGTTCTCACTACTAAATATTCTGCACATGTTTGACTACATGGTCTCCAGGTGGCCAAGCTACTTCATCTTCCCCAATCTAAAGCCATTCCAGCACTTTATGTAATGGATGGTCTGGCTTCATATCCAATACAACCACCAAATGTGTATTTACAAATAGCCCCAAGTTCCCTGCCGAAGACACGAACTTCCGAACTTCCACCGCAGTGCACCAGCACGTGACTCCTGCAGCCAGTCTAGTGCACACTGCCAGCCTCAGCCCTTACACTTACTTGTGCATTTGCACCTGGCTTTGTCTCCTAAGGCTGCTTCTACCCCTTTGTTTAGATACTCAGTAGGTCCCGGCAGCTGCATAAGCATGTGTACCTCTCCCCCTTAGGCTGTCTATGCACTCAGCTGGCTGGACTCTGTTCCTTTTATATACCAATTTCCCAGGAGAATGTAATTATTATGCATCATAAACATGCACTAATAAAAATTCGAAATGTAAGAAAAAGAACATGAAAGGAGAAGAAAGTGAATCAGATGAAATAAAATCCATTTACCTTGTTTAAAAAATTAAAAAATAAAAACTTAGGAAAAGAAAATGGCAAGAACAATAGTTTCAGCACATTTAAAGTGAGAGATATTAGTGACAATGTGAATTTTACTGCAATAATTTTTGAAATTTGAACATTTACCGTATGTTTTGATAGCACTTCACACACCAAACATTTTACATAATAGCACATGGAGTACTCTTTAGCAGAGATGATATGTTTGGCCACAGAACCGAGCAACAAATTTAAGAACACTGAAAACATATCAAGCATTTTTTTCCAGTTACAGTGATATGAAATTAGAACTGAAAAATAGGAGAAATTTAGGAAAATCTACAAATAAGGGAAAATTTAAAAAACAATGGAAATTTTAAAATATCTTAAGAAGAATGAATATGAAAACTACAGAATTTTAAAATATCACATGATACCCTCTAAGTATAAATAAACTTTAGGTTTTATGTATTAGTTAAAATATATCTGGCCAGGGAGTTAGCTCAGTGGTTCCGGCACCTGTCTTGCAAGTGCAAGGACCCGGGTTCGATCCCCGGTAACCGCATACCATACTGGGCGTGGAGTCTCATGCTCAGCAGCAACCAGTACCACATACCACAGTGCCGGGCGTGGTGACTCACGCCTGTAATCCCAGCACTCAGGAGGCAGAGGCAGGAGGATTGCTGTGATGTGAGTTTGAGGCTGAGCTCCGGGCCAGCCTGAACCACAAAGCAAGACCCCGTCTAAAAAAAAAAAAAAAAGAAAAAAAAGAAAAAAATATATATATATAAAATAAAAATCAGTTGTACTTCTCTATATAATGGAAAGATTGAAAAGAAAAATGAGAAGAGCTCCACTTATATGAGCATTAAAATAGTAATATACTTTGAAATAAATTTACCCAAGGAGTTCAAAACTTTGCTCAATGAAAAGTATAATACATATGCAGTTTCTAAAAAAGAATAAGTTGTAAAACAGGATGGAATGGTACTTACTGAGAAACTGAAATTCAGTGACTATGATGTTTTAATTATGCAAGATGAAAATTGTTAAGATATTTTCTTTACACTATTGTATTTATAATTAATACTATACTCTACTCTTAAGTATCTGTTGAGAGAATACATATGCTCTATGTTTCTTGTCACAATCGATAAAAAAACCATGAGATAGTATGTCCTCATTCTCAAGAAAATAAATCTAAGGTAGTGTTTTTAATTTGTTGATTTAAAGAGAACTGATTATTCAAAATTTCTTACATACATTTCAAAATTTAGAATATAAAATACATAAAATATAAATGAATTGCTGTTATTGAACTTGGAATGAAGAATCAACCAAGATATATTGTGTTGTCTATTGTTTATTCTTTAATTTCTAAATATTTTGTCATTAAGAATTGAGCTTGAGTTCTTAGGTAACTGAGCACTTCCAATAATTTTGCTGGGATATTTTCATAAATCACAGTGTAGGAGTTCCTTGCATCTGAACAGTGTTAATTATCTTTGAGTTCCAACCTCTTTTACATAGTTAAAGACATGCAAAACCATCCAAAAACCTAAACAACAACAACAAAAAAATGAAAAGTAAAAGATTTAGGAGTTGTAAAATCTTATATGTCTAAAGTATAATTATTAGTGACATAGAAATGATAGCTTTTGGAACTTTATTCTGGTATCACAAGATTGATAGTTGATTAGTGTAATACAACTCCATAATCTGTTATGCAGTAATATAGCTCTTTTATGAAAAGTTTTAAAAATTAAATTCTTAGTAAAGAAGCTTTGCTTATTTATAAGAAGTTTTGAATATGGCATGATTCTGAAGAGCAACTGCTGGTAGAAAACAATGACACACTCTTCTATACTTCTAAAGTCTATGCATAGATATAAAGTCTGGGATTTGGGGGGAAAAATGTCTGTGGCTAGTGACCAGCCATGCAATTTATTCTGCTTTAATATATTCTGCTATATTTTCCAAGACAAAATTTAAATGGAACCTTAAAGCTTGCCTTTAAAGTGAGAAAAATATTGCTGCATTACTCTATGCATAGATAATGATAATAGCTATCCCTTATTAAACTTCTGTCATATAAAATTTCAATCAAATGTCTTAAATAAACTCCAGAAGAGATTTTAATAAAAATGAAAGGATTTAGACAGGATTTCAGAAGATACCAGGTAGAGAGCACCTGAGGACTTAGAACCACATCCAGCCTGGCACCAGGCTCCTAAAGGCGGACTCTCAGAAAGGGTGCTTCTACATCTCCTCTGTTTGTGGTCCCCAGGCTCCCTGTGGAGAGCACTTCCTGCTCCCTTCCCACCCCCCTCACGCAGTCTTACACATTTTGGTCCCACATAGTTCCATCTTGGGGCACAAGTTTTAGGGGAAAATGCAGTGATCCTTTTAACCCAATTACACTTCAGTTATACGCATTTGTGTTGTTTTCTGATGCCTCCCTCCTCATAGGCTTTGACTGCCATGCTCGTTCCAGTAGGGCCCATTTAAGTTCAAAAAGTCTCCCTCCAGATGTGAGGGAGAGACTCTCTGTTGATTGGGAAGAGTCCTGTCAGTCATAGATTCCTGCCTCCTCTTCAAATTCTAAGGCCTCAAAAGAAAACCTAACCTTGACCTCAAGGTATGATCCTAGGTTTCCCTCTGGGAACTCTTCCACTGCACTCTCTTCTCAGAAGACTACCTTGCTTGGTGCTCAATAAAGTTCTTTAAATTTTTTAAATTTTCTGCCTTTGAGTCCTGTCTACAGATCTCCCCAAATCTTCTTGGGGCTGATTACACTGTGTACAACAGCTGAGTACACTAAACAATACAGAGCAGCCCATAGGCCGGGGCGACCTTAACCTTCTGGTAACAGGTGATCCGACCTGTGGAAAATATACTCAGCTAGGGGAGGAAAAAAGTTATTAGTCAACATTGAAGATTCATTCTACTTGCAGTGCAGAGAGTAATATTTCAAAAGAACTATAACTATTTTTTTAAGGTTTTTTGAGACAGGGTCTCATTTTGTGGTTCAGGCTGGCCCTGAGCTCAGCCTCCAACTCACATCACAGCAATCGTCCTGCCTCTGCCTTCCAAGTGCTGGGATTCCTGGCGTAAGCCACCATGCCCGGCACTGTGGTATGTGGTACTGACTGCTGGGCTTGAGTCTCCACACCCAGTATTGTTATGTGGTTACCGGGGATCGAACCCGAGCCCTTGTGCTTGCAAGACAGGTGCCTGAACCACTGAGCTATATCCCTGGCCCAAGAACTATAACTAAAGAGATACCAGGTATTTGATTATTATCATCATTTCTGTTTTATGAGAATCAGTGTTCATCTTTAACCATATTAGTTACAAAAGATTTTAAGGTTAGATATAGTATATTAAAATATATTTTAGCACATTCATAAAAGTTGTATTGTATTTTTTTGAAGAAATTAACTTTAATTTTTATTGTATGTTAGTATCTTTACAGTGGAACTGATATCCTAGTATTCTAGTACTCACAAGAACTTGTGAATACAAGGATTTAACATGTTATCATTTCAAATATTAAGGCCATATTTGGTCTTCAGCAAATTTTTCTGATTCCTTATTTGTTATCTATTCCTAGATATCATAGGTATCACAGAAAATGCAATAAATGCTTCCTTTATTTAATAAAATAAGCCATATTAGATAACTGAAAACAAAACTCATTAAAAATTTAAAATACAGTGAGCATATAATGACCACTGAGTGAGTGCTTTGGAAAAAAAGGGTAGTGGAAATTTGCAGAAGAATGGAGTCTGTTTAATGGATTGGCCAAATAAATAGTGAGACATACATTAAATGATAATCCTTCCTGGGCTGAGAAGCAACTGTACAAAGAAAAGTCAGGAGCAGAAGACTGGCACATTTTCACAATAATATAGGTTTAAAAATGCAAGTAGTCTAAATAAAAACATCAGCAGTAGTAACGGTGAAAAGTAGCTAGAATTTGCTCATGTGTTATAGATTGCTAAGATAGAATACATGACAGGGACAGGAATCCAAGGTTTTTTAAGATCCTATGATCCTATGACTACTGGGGACAAAAGAAATAATACTGATCATGGGTAACATTTAGGTGGGCTTATATTGTCTTACATATGACACAGCTCTGATCTTTAATGGAAACAGAATATTTTCAGTTATTTATCTTGATGTAATAGTATCATCATGCATGATAGATAACTGCATCTGAAGAAATATCTTTTGTGACTAGAATATAGCAGTCATAATTGTAGGAAATAATTCTATTCACAAAGTTGGAATAGCTGCTCAGATAAATATTGACTCTGGGGAGATGATGGCAATGCACAGGGGAGCGATCTAAATTTTTCAAAAGGGAAAAATTGCTATTAAATTTTATAAGTCTTTTAGAGATTTTAAAAATACTTTTTGCTCCCCATCTGGAGCACTTGAAAGCTATTTATTTTAGGCAGTAGAAAGTCCTTGAGAAAACTGCTTACAAAACAATTTCATCAAGTTTTCTTTCCATGTTATTCTTTTAAAGATGGCAGCTTTATTGTTATCGTTGGAAATGCAGAACCAGCGGTGCTGTAAGAAAACTGATGAATTAGAGATGGCTTAAATAATGTCAGCGGTATGATTCACTAAAGATTTTTAATAAGTATATGTAGGCACTCATATGTTTACATATGAGGACATGCAAAGATTTCCTAAATCAAAATCCTCATCAATATGAAATAATAACCTTAAAATAACAAAATATCTATGTAGCATGACCCCAAAACTGGTTATTTTATACTACTTGGAGTCTACTTATTTCTAATTCCTATACCCCATCAGAAATAAGCTGCAATTAGAGAAAATGGTACATATTATTTCCTAAGATTTATATCATAGGTTTCTATATAATTCATAATGTTTATTTATTAGCACTGGTACATACCAATGATAAACTCCTTGAGAGAGAAATTAAGAGAAAAACAATGTTTCTAATGGAATCAAAAATGAAATATTTGATAATTAACAAAGGAGGAGAAATACTTCTACATTGAAAACTATATTACTCTGGAAAAAAAAAAGATCAAAGAAGGTATCAGAAAATGGAAAGATATAGCTTGTTCCTGGATAGGCAGAAACAATACAGTGAAAAATGGCGACACTCCCCAAACTGTTATACAGATTTAATCCAGTCCCAATCAAGATATGAATAGCATTCCACCCAGAAATAGAGAGAAGAATTCTAGCATTCATGTGAGACAAGACGAGAGTTAGAATAGGACAAGCAACCTGGGCAATAGGAAAAGGCAGGGGCCATCGCAGTCCCAGACTTAAAGTTACACTATAAAGCTACAATGGGAAAAAAGAGAATGGTATTGGCCAAAACAAAACAAAAACCAAACAACAAAAACAAGTAGTCTCGATGATCAATAGAATGGGACAGAAGATGCAGAAGCAACTCCAAGCACATGCAGCTGCCTTATCTTCTTCACCAGAAGAAAGTGTCTAACAAACGGTGCTGGGACTTGGTTTTGCATGTGCCAAACACTTAACCTAGACTCATGTCTCTGGTCTTATACTAAACAAAAATTGAAATGGATCAAAGATCTAAATATTAAAACAGAAACATTTAATTTGCTGAAAGAATAGGTAAAACTCTTGAAGGCATATGTGTAGGAAAAGCTTTATGGATAAATCTAAATTACACAGGAATCATTACAAATAACCAATACTTGAGATCACATCAAATTAAAAAGCTTTTACATAACTATGCAAACCATCAACAGAATGAGCAGAGAATCTATAGAATGAGAAAAAAAAATCAGCAGCTCTTCAGACAGGGGCTAACATCTAAAGGAAAGGTTTCAAAAAATCAAAGCCCCGCAAATGTAAATACTCAATGAAAAATGGGCATCTGAGAGGGACAGATACTTTTCAGATGAACAACTACAAATGGCCAATAAATAAATGGGGGGAAAAGCTCAATACTGCTACACATTCTAGAAATGCAAATAAAAACAACATTGAAATTCTGTCTCATTCCAGAAAGAAAGGCTATCATCAAGATGCCAACAAAAAATGGGATCCTGGGGAGGGTGCAGGGAAAAGGGAACTCTTTGGTATTGCTGATAGGAATGTGAATTTGTACAACCACTACAGAAAACAGCATGGAGATTCTTCAGAAAACTAAAACTGGAGGTTCCATTACGATTCAGATACTCCTTTTCTAGGCAAATTTGCTAAAGAGTCACAGTTATCATGCCACAGTGATACATGAACATCCATATTTATAACAAGGTGATTTATAATAGCTAAATCTTGGAAACAATCCATATGCCCAACAACAGACAAATGCATAAAGAAAATGTAGTATTGATACACAATGAAACACTACTCTGTCATAAAGTTAAACTTGCAACATTTTCAGGTAAGTGGAGGTACCTCCAGGCCATAATCCTAAGTGAAATAAACCAAACACAGAGTTTAAATATTACATTGTTTCTCTTGAGATTTCCAACCACAGCTCATAGTATAAACTTTCAGTTAGGAGAGTAATGTATTCTGATCATCCAGTCTGGCAAGACTTCAAATGACTGTGGATATGGCTGACATAGGATGGCCACCACAGGAAGGTCCTGGGTCATTAGAATATATCAAAGTAGCCTCATGTTTGCACACTAATTAGCCTTATTGAGGACAAATCTATTGAGTGTTGAATTCTTTTAAAATAAAATCTTTCAATAGCAATATTATAAGAGACAAGTTATTGAATCATCACTAATAAAATAAAGAAAACCATAATCTAGAAAATACTGTGACTGGCTTTTTGGGTCTTCAATAATTCTAAACAGTTTGTTCAGTATAAAGAGTTCAAGACAGAAAAGTCAGTCTCATTTTCATATTACATAAACTTGTCATATATGATTTACACAGTAGAATTTCTGACAAACACTCTTATTTCCGTGGAAAATGCTTATTCAAATCCAATTGAGTATGTCTATTTTATATTTCAGCTGCAATATTTGTTGAATTTATGCTTGAAGCAATATATTAGAATTAAAGATAGAAACTACCTCTAATTTTAAACAAAACAGTTCAAGAATTTAAGAATATTATTTCAAATATACTCTGATTTATGGTTTACAACTAAGAAGATTATTTCCCTTTGGGTTCTTCTATAAATATATATTTCTAAATTTTCTTTTTAATCTAATTTTTAATTAAAACTTTTTAAAACTATCAAGACTAAAAGAAGTAGACTTTATTGTGTTTAGGAATGAGTAATATATATCTTCTGGTAGCAGTCACTTTAACAAAGCCTTCAAATAAATTTTTAAAAATCAAGCTAACTAGCTAGATACTAGCCTGCAATCCCAGCACTGTGGAGCCTGAGGCAAAAGATCATGAGTCTGGGGCCAGCCTGGGCCACAGAGAGACCTTATCTCAAAATAAATTAGACTGGGATGTAGCTCAGTGTGAAAGCCCTTGGTTCAATCCCCAATATTGCAAAAAATAAAATAAAAGAAAAGAAAAAATAATGTATCAAGATACCCACTGTAAATCTAAAAATAAAACTGAATAGCAGTTTTAAGAAACTGACTTTGTGATCGTCTTGTTTTTCTCAAAAGGTCTAGTTAAAAGTATAAAAGTACACTCCAAAGGGAATCAAAGGAGTGAGAACTGAATTCCTAATTCATTTCTCTGAGAGGACTGGTAAATAAATGCAGTCTTCATTCTAAACATAAAAAACAGAAAATGGATCAGCAAATCTATAAAATATTACCAGTAGTATTATTTTGATCAGTGTCTACCCAAATTAAGATAATGTTACTCACAACAATGGAGAACAAATCATAATGACATTTAAATTAGATTGGATACCCAGTAGGATCAACATGCTGTTCTTCACTCTTTCTAATAATAAACAAGGTCCTTGGTCTCTGTCCCCAACTAATTAAATGAAAGCAGTTATATCTAGAGACAAAGTAGACTAATGAACATAATTTCCTTTTCGAGTTAGACAGAAATAATCATGATAAAATTTTTATTAAGATTTCATTATTTGCACATCTAAATTTTGAGACTTCATTTCCTTATAACCTCTCATCACTGATGACAGAATTATTTAATTGTCTTTGTCCGGAGGAATTACAAAAATAATGATGAAGGATGGAATTTGTGTTATTTTCAATTCAAATAATTAAGTTTATTCTGTTTTCATTAAAATAAATGCAGAATATTATAGAATGATTAGTTAAGAAAAGGACAATGCAGTACCTCAACACTGTTACAAACTCTATTTCTAACAATCATGAAATAAGACAATTTTACTTGCTAAAGATCCTTATAGGAAACACACTCTCATGTTGTAGATGGAAACCAACATGCATTTCTTTAGTTCATTTTCACCTGTATGTGAAACTTGTGCTTCCAAACAAGAAGACATACCCTTTCCGTCAAGGACTATGGAGAAGTCCTAAGTGTTATGTTGACCAGATGCACATAAAGAACTAGAAGAGGGCAAGTTCATTTTGACACAAGACAGCTTTTTCTGATGAACAAGTATGATATTAAATTACACCACCTACTAAAGAAGTAGAAATTCATTTTCTTTTTGTTTAACAGTAGGTTAAACTTGACCAAACTGGAATAGTTATACTGGTCAAGAACAAAGAATGTTTAACTTACTAGAAGAGCAGAGGTTTAACAGTATCCTGTTTACGTTGGTTAACCCATTAATTATTTCTGTGGGTTATAATTATCAATTAATTTTGAAATGTTACAAATATATTAATGTAATGCTTTTTGCAACAAATAAGGACGAAAATTGCCACATCAGTAACTGCGTGCTTTCCCTGCCCCTCATCCATGGGAGTAGCGACCCCAGAACCTGCATTCTCAAGGCCTGCTATGGTTCTCCAGGAAGAGCCTTGGCTTCTTTCTGCTTGGTCCTCATCTAGCTTCAAGCTTCTTCTATCAAATCCCATAATATCATCGAGCTTGTAGCCTTGTTTGGGAGGCAGCAAAGCAGTATCTCTGCCTGAATGCTTTAATTTTCCATATGACACGACATATTTTCCTGAGCATGTGGAGAAGATTCCTGATGAATCCATACAGAAGCTTTCAGAGTAGCAAAAGAGAGCAGCACATATCTCACTGGAGGCCCCTCCCCTGAGGAGGATGTTGGGAAATTGCATAACACCTATGTTGAGTTTGCACCTGATGGAACTTTACTAGTAAAACACAGAAAAAATCATGAGGAATCTAAAGCATTGAGTCCTGGTGGCAGTTTCTCTCCATTGGATAGATACCCCTTATGGTCGAGGGTCTAGGCATTTGCTGTGACACATGCTGTGCAGAGCTCAGAAAGGTTTGTGCATACATGTAACCTGGGGCTTCCATGTGACCACCGGACCAGCTCACTCGGAGCTGCTTCCACAAGGTCAGGCTGTGGATAATCAGGTGTATGTGGCATGGCCTCTCCTGCCCAGGATGACAAAGCTTCTTATACTACTTAGGGACCAAGCATCATTATGAATCCTTGGGGCAAAGTTCTAGCCAAAGCTGGCACTGAAGAAATGATCCTGTATTCAGATGTAGTGCTGAAGAAGTTCACTGAAATGTATCAGCAAACACCAGTTTTAATAAAAAGCGATCAGACCTTTATGCATTGGAGCCCAGAAAGCCATAGGGATTATGTTTGCAACATGACACGGAACAGAAAGGCAAGATTCTGCAGCATCATAAAGCCTACTGAGTCTGCTCTCTGGGGAACAGGAGTGGGGCACGAATCCAGGCCTCACCTCTACTGAGCAGACAGCTCTGAGTGATACCCCTATTGCCTACTGAATATAACTTTTGTTTTCTTCAAATTTCAGCCTTTTTTTGATACAAGGTCTGACTATGAAGTCCAGGATGGCCTTGAACTTGCAGCAATCCTCCTGTCCCAGCCTCTGGACTGCTGGGATTATAGGTGTGTGCCGCCTTGCCACATTTTAGCCTTTTCATACTCAAGGAACTCTACTGAGACGACAGAGGCTCAGTGTGCTGTCATCCCCCACGCTGTATTACACAGAAAGGACACAGACCAGTGGCAAAGAGCAGGAAAGCAGAGGCTGGATCTGAAGTGTCTCCCATGCTTAAGTCCCCTCAAATTTCTAAAAAACTAAAATTAAAGAAAATATTTTGAAACAGACTAGAAATGATATGTTCCTTATAGGGGAACAGTAAGGCAAGGCACCAAATTTCCTCACAAACCATAGAAATCAGAAGAAAGTTGCAAAAGAAAAGGGGAACTCATGAATATTATATCATTAATAAACGGAAAATAGATACAACTCATATTAAGAAAATCTACGACAGTGTGTCATGAGCAGAGCTGACATTAAAATAGCTAAGAGATATTCTTTGAAGAAAAATTAAAAAGAAGATAGGAGGTGACTAGAAGTTCAGAAAGGACAAAAACTTAAGGTCAGGTTAATGACTATCTTCATCCTGATGCATTTTAAATCTATATTTGAAAATTGAAGGCAACATTAATATTATAAGATACGGCATTCAATGCACACAGTGGAAATACTTTAAGATATTAAATTAAATAGATATACACTATTTTTACAGTGACAGAGCAAAAGAGCCTGGATAAAAGTGAGGTTTCCACATTTCTCTTAAGGTATCAAGACATTTATAGTGATTTGGAGTACATTAATATCACATTGACAACAAACATAAAAATGGACTATATGTTTAAAACACTATAGATAATTAAAATAGATTCTGAAAGCTCCACAGGTAACCAGTAGTTAAGGCAAGAAAAGGAAACACAGGGATGAGAAACACAGGGATGAGGAACACATTTTCTGAACACATTTTCTGTTTAGAAAATGAAAAATAAAACAATGGAAATAATCCTTAACATATGAAGTAATTTAATGTAAACGATGTTAAAGAACACAAAAATTAAGAGTTTAGTAAAGTGAATTTAAAGATGAACATTCTATATGTATAAAAAGAAAACTTTAAATTTAATAGCAAGTAAATTTAAATATAAATATATAGAATATAAAGCATATTGTGCAAATTTTTTGTAAAGCGGAAGTGGCTACACTAACATTAAGTAAACTAGCTTTCTCTTCTATGCTGTGTGTCAGGAGAAACAAAACAATGATAAAATAAATACCTAATAAAGATGCAGCAGTCTTATATTTTCATATACTAAAATATTAGAGCTTCCAAAACACATCTAGCATAACCAGAACTGAAAAAAAGAAAGGGATAAATTCACAATTATATCCAGGGATATCAACACCACCCTTCCATCAATTTATAGATGAAATTATAAATTATAGTAGATGAAATTTATACAGATTTTATATATAGCTTTCATGTAGATGAAATTTAGAAGTAAAATTTATGATGGAAGCATAACTCCCGAATACCAAGACCTAACAGTGTGTAGTAGACCCTTGTAAGATACTACATCTTTTATTTTCCTGATTTGAGAATACCTTTAGAACTGAACAAATATGAAAATACAGCACATGAAGCCATAAAGTGCATCTAAGGCAGTACCTAAAGGGAATAATATAGTGATAAATATTTTAAGTAGCTGCAAAATAAGGCCACAAATCAATAATATAAACTTCTACTTCAAGAAACTAGCTAGCCAAGATAAAAATAAATCCATCAGAAGTAAAAAAAGAAAACAAAAACAAAAGCAGAAATCAACTGAATGCAAAACAACAACAACAAAAAACAATAGAGAGACTCAATGAAACAGATATATCCATTAAAAAGTTAAATATATTGATAACACCTCTCATTATTGGTGATAAAAGAAGCTGCCAATAACCAATTTCACATAAAAGGATTATCACACTGACTCAAGAAAAGTACCATGAGCAATTATACATATAAAAGTCTAACAACCTAATGAAAATAAAATCAGTTGAAAAGTACAGATTACTAAAACTTGCCCAATATTAAATATATAATCTGAGTAGATATAGAACAAAACTATTCAAGTACATGAATTAAAAAAGGTTTCTGCAAAGAAATTTTCAGACTCAGGTGATTTCACAAAATAATTCTATCAAATAATCAAAGAGA
The DNA here is from genome assembly GCA_004026965.1 of Petromus typicus. NCBI lineage: Eukaryota > Metazoa > Chordata > Mammalia > Rodentia > Petromuridae > Petromus > Petromus typicus. The sequence goes on from PVIR01040012.1 coordinate 13,400, forward strand.
TTCATATCTAATTAGAAACATTATCTTCCAAAAATATAAAAACAAGGATTATTTCCTAGCTAATTTTTCAAGTATATTTTCACTCATGTAAGTTTGTGATACATGAAAATACATTCATCATGGACAATTGGTACATATATTGTGATCTCTTGGTCATTATTATTATTATTATTATTA
>PVIR01040013.1:0-13573 GCA_004026965.1 Petromus typicus
AGATATGAAAGCTTTGCCCTCAGAACTTTCAAAACTAATGGCAGGTTTTGAAACAAAATGCTGAGTAATAACATGTTCCCTGAAATATGGTAGATCACTAAGAGGAAGGGAAATGTGAGGAATAAGAATGTCGAATAGAATTTGTTGGCAGAAACTACATTCCTTCTATAAATTTAAAACAATCAATTATTTTATAGCTGATGGTATCTTAGCTTTAATGAAGAAAATGCTACACTTAAAATGACTGCTCAACACTTAGAAATTTGTTTTGCTTCCATTTTTATTCTAGAAAGAATTTTTAAATGTGTAAGTTATGCCTTAGTTTTGTTTTCTAGTTTTGTTTATAATTTTTAGTTCTATAAAACTGAAAAAAAAGAATGTTGTCTACATTTACATATATGGACAATTACTAGAGACTGTTTATGAACCAAACTCTTGGTCAGATGGTCACTGTTTCATATATACTGGAAAAGAAAGTGGTTCCTATCTTCTGTGCTAATGGATTACATCTAGTTTCCTTTAACCCAATTGAACCATAAATGAAATTACATTCTGTAATTCTAGTAGAAAGCAATTTGAAAAAGAAAAAACAAGTTTTGAAGCAGACTGGTTATCTTATTAGCTGATGGTAGAAGGACAGTAGGATAGAAGATAGACTCAAATAGCTAACTGAAATTAAGCAAAACTAACAGATAAAAAAGATTTCAGACTGAAATCAGAAGAAAGCGTCTTTAAAACAGAACAAAGCCTTCTTTCCAGGTTATGGGTAGACTCACTTTTCTTTCTGTTTGCATTAGTTTGGTATTTTCAACATTTCTGACTTTTGCTTTTGTCATTTCTGAGAATCTGAGGAATATTTCTATATTATTATTAACTTAATAACACCCTTAATGATGTAAGATATATTAATTTAATCATTATGTGACTTTGCCTTAATAGCCATGAATTAATGGGATGATATAAGGAGGACATATTATTTATAATCAGGAAAGAAAGTTTGTCTGTATATCTTGCAGAATAATCTCACAGATGCATTATGCATAATACTGCATAATCAGTCTATGATTAGCTTTTTATTTTGTTTTTGTATGATATATACTAATTGCAGATATTCACAGGGTACAGTATCAAAGTTCAGTACAAGTGCATAATAATCAAAACAAGGTATTAAGCATAGCCATTACCTCCTGAACTTATTATTCTTCATGATGAGGACACTCAAATTCCTTCCAGTAGCAACTAAGAAAGATTCATTATTGCTAGCCACAGTCATTCTACTGTGCAGTTAGACAGGATTTATTCCTTCTATCGGACTCTAACCTGTACCCATCTACTGATCTCTCTCCATCCTCCTGGAGATAGTCTTAGAGCATTTTAGGTAGTAGAGAAGCCAGAATTATTTCAGTATTAAATTTTTTAAAATAATTGGAATTTTTCAGTAGTAGGCTCTCCATACCACTGGAAGACAACATTTGTCTGCCCCAGTAAACCTGTTATACTTCCTCTGGCATCTGTGGCAGAGAAACTGGCACCCTTTAGCTGACTGCAGAGAAATAAGGCACAGAGATGCAAGTGTGGCAGCCAAGAAGCTTACATTAGTGGTCACTTGACACAAGCAGAAACAAGTCTTGGGGGAGGGGAGTGAACAGCACATTTGAAGGAAGACTTCGAATGACTAGGAGCTTTGCATATGGGAAGATGTAGAACAAAAATCACTCACTGTCTTTTGCACTAAAGGCAGGCAATGCTTTCTACGTAGGAGTTAGATTTCTAAGTAAGAACAAAAGATTAAAAATATTCCTCCCCATAGTTTCTTATATCAAGAAACAGGGTGAGTATTGAATACCTTTCTACTGGAGCTGTTGTTTTTTCTTATCATTCTCTTTACTTTCCAATTCCTTTCTGAAGCTTACTTCTCACTAGTTATTCAGATACTGAGTTATTTTTCTATCACGAAACACATTTCCATGTCATCTGCAAGAGGGACTCTATTTAGTATGTTTTATAGTATAATCCCCACTCCACAGTTTATAAAAACCAGGTTTATTCCACCAGTTAATTGTGAAATAGGAAGCTATGACTTGTAAATTATGATGAGTATCATAAATTATATGATACAAAACACTAAGCCATTATATGTCAATAAACATGTAATATAACCCTCATGAAAATGTCTCTATGTCATCTTTCAACACAAGTGAATTCTAAAATCATCGTTAAAATCTATCCACTAGCAATGGCAGATCCTGGAGATGGAAAGAGCCTGGGGTGGTGAGTCTCCACATGGAAGGGAGCTAATCATCACAGGATGTTCTTCTTTTATTTTACAGCTGGCCAAAGCTAAACTTCTACTTGGATAAACAAGTAAGGGCCTAGGGATTTGGCTCAAGTACTACCACGCTTACCTGGGAATCATAAGGACCTGAGTCTGATCCCCAGTTCTGCAAAAGAAAAAAAAAAAAAACTACCTAAAAATTTTTAGTTTATTGCTCACAGGTGTTGTCTTCTAGGGGTATGGAGAGCCTACTACTGAAAAATTCCAATTATTAAAAAAAATTTAATACTGAAATAATTCTGGCTTCTCTACTACCTAAAATGCTCTAAGACTATTTACACATTAAGAAGTATTTCAAGTCCTGCCTAAATATGTTCTTCAAAATATATTTAAGAAGTGAGTTATAAATCCCTGATAGGTAATTCATCAAAAATTTTAAATGTTTAGAAGACTTCAAAGTTATTTACTTAATTTTGATTATTCACTTTATAGACTTGTTTTCAAGATACATTTTCTCTAAGTCCTGAATTTATAACATTTGAAGTGCTATGATTATAATTATCCTACATTAATATGCTAATTTCTTCAAAAATTATACTCAATTGAAACATGTAAAGTTTTAACCACTGTAGACTTAATTAGGTTAATTAAAATATTATCACATTTTATTCTTACTTTACAATTACTCCATTACATTTTATGCTTTTCATAATAATAATAGAATATATTATTCAGTGACATTAGATTTTTTTTAACCCTAAAACATTAGTTTTATGCTTAACTTCATTAAAAATCAATCTGCTACACACGTACTATAGTTTGGCCTACTTTAATTTTACTTTAGTAAATTTTGCCCTGAAAACTAACCTACTTTCCATTCGAGTCATAACAATACTACAAGATAAATATTGCTTTAGGTAAGGGAACTGGCCATTGTGCCTTGAGTGTGCTATGTGAGACCACACTGGACTCCTTAGTCAATGCAGCGTACATGTCTGGAATACCCTCAACTCTGATAAGAAGCCAATGGTATTTTCTGTGTCCATTTCTATGAAAGTGCATTTGACAAGGCCCCAAATGGCTCTGTCCTTGCTGGACTCTTCCACCTCCTTAGCTGTATCCCACAGACACGCTGTTTTCTAGAGCCCTGAGCCTCTGCACATGTGTCCTCTCTCGGCTACCATCTTGTGCCTTGCTTACCTACTTAGCTCCTTTCCTTCTAGGAAACTGTTCAGAAGACATGTTCCATGGAAGGATGTATCACTTAGGCTCGATATTATCTATTTTGCATATAGCTGCTTCTATTACCTTGCACTGTACTCATTGTACTTCATGCCATGCCACCACTTACCAGTGCCCATTCAGTACCAGACACTACCCTGAACTGACATGTACAGTACTCTTGAGCATTCTTGAAGGGATTTGATGTATTTTTTTATTCACATTGTAGAAGCAAGAAGAGATGTTTGTTTATACTGACTAATGTGGAGTTTCTTAGAGTTCATATTAAATAAACATGACTTTCTCATAGATTGTACACAAAGACCAATACTTCTAGATAGAGCTCAGAGCACTTAATATCTTTATATTACTGTCTTAATTACTTTTCTCTTGCAGAGATAATATGCCCAAAACTAACAAGTTAGAAGATGAAAGATTTATTTTCCTCTATAGACTGTAGAGGTTTCAGTCCATAGCTGGCTGCCCGCAATGCATGGTGGGCAGAAAGGCCCATGGAGGAGAAACAGTTCATGATAGACTGCCTAACTTTCCCTTTACCCAATCCAGGCTACAAGCCACTCCCACTATCCACACTAGAAACTATGCTAAACCAATCAGTGGGCTAATGTAGTAACCACACCCTTCATCTGTGTTCACACACCTGTACTCTACATTCACATACTATAAATCCGGCCACCTCTGTAAAACCTCACCTATGTGTGCAGGAGAATTTCTGGGAACATCTAGATATAAAATGTATATTCTCTGTATGCTCAGGTCACACACACACACACACACACACACACACACACAGAGCGTTTCAAAAAATGTATGCACATTCAGAAGTTCATCATACTACTAAATTTCTGGAAGCTAATGATTACCACTTTGAGCAATTCTTGTAACTGTTGAGACCAAAGGTAACTTGTATTAACTCATGATGTTTCAATAAATTTAAATTAAAATATTTATACTAATATTTATTTCCCTGATATGTATCTATCTTTCTATCACTTCTATCTATCATATATATATATATATATATATATATATATATATGCATTTCTCTATCATTTATGTCTATCTATCAAGGGAGAAAGAAAGAAAAACAGAAATAGAAATAGAATGCAATATAATGAAAAGGGACTTAAATGTGGAAGCTTCTTCAATCCACCATTGTCTTCATTAGGTGAATGGTCAGGGCGGAGCATGAGAGCACAGTGAACCTTCTAATCCTCTCATCGGAGACCCCACTCCCTGGGTCTCCAAGTGCAGAGTATTCTAGTCTTCAGCTGTCTGTGTTTTTGCTAACTCTTGGCACCTGAGGCAAATCAATGACTATGTTTGTACTCAGTCAAGGAATCAGTAATCCTTTCCTTGCCACAGAAGAACTATGTCCCATGATCAAAGAACTCTGGCAGCCCCTATCTGTCTGTTCACGGCCTCAGTCTCCTTAAGCTGTATTTACCTTGTAACTTGACTTTGCAGCCCTACTATTCGCATGTTTCAGATGTTTAACCCACATCTGAAGGGGAAGACTGGGAAATAAATAAGTGCTACTATTCATTAAATTAGATTAGGTTTCTGATCATAGAAACCTACATTTTTGGTGGGTTTTCTTTTTCACTTCTAACTTCAAACTCTGAATCGGAGATTCTGAGTGATCAACTAATTTAAGGCTCTTTGCACAAGTATTTCTGATGGAAAACCCAAGAGCGTGAAATCCCAATGCTCCAGGGCTTGCGGCTCTGACAGGATATGTGGGGATATCACAAGCACAAGCTACTTGAACAACAAGCTAGGGGTCAGTGGCCTCTATTTCTTGATAGTCTAAAAAAATACACTCAAAGCCACAGTGCTTCCTGAGTGTGCCACAGTCCGGACAAGATGAGCCAGCAAGTTTGTGCAGTAGAAAGAAAACTACTGGGGGAATGCTGACACATTCAATTCCTTTCATCCCAAAAGATTACATTAAAATAGTATTTGCATCCATTGCATGCTTTGCTTCTCATTAGGTTCCCTGGTGTCATGTTAACTATTGATTTAATTTTATTTATTCATAGTTTATTTGTAAATTGCTTGCTTTGAAACCTATTAATTTATTTTTAATTGAGTTACATATATCCATTTGTGGGTTTATTATGCTCCAGTGGACATTTAAAACTCATAATTCCATACTCAAAATTCTGGATTCCATTACCCACTGCTACCTTCAATCATGTCGCTTTTCATTTCTGAAAATCCCTGTATGTATTGAGGACAGACTATCACTACTCCCGATTTCAGAGTTGATGGACACTTTGGTGCATATTGAATGTAGTGACATTGTGTTTATCATTCTCTATAAACTGCTTTTCAATACAGAGATAAAAACTTCATTTAACTAAATGCTTCCATCTTCTGTGACTCATGTAGCAGAACAAGAACAGAGAACACTCTGAAAATTACTTTTGAGAAATAATTTTTAGTGAATTTGAACTCAATCCAGTAAAGCTCAGTTTACGATAAAAGAACTCTTACATAAGGTGAGCTCTGTTCTACTTTACGAGAATGATCAACTGATACTATGTAAAGTGAGATGCAACACTTCCAAGTGTAATGACAAATGGTCAGATATTCATTGCAATACCCCAGCTAAATTTGTATAAGAAAGAGTCACTATCTAGTCACCTCTGAAGTTTCTGCAATATTTATATGCCAATGGATTTCGACAAGTTAACTGAAAAGTACAGGATTTGTCAATTTCTGTTGTTTTAATGAGCAATGATTTTTTACTGATCATCTAAATGTTATGTAAACTACCTTTCATTTAATATCTTCTTCTAAAATGAAATTTTAAGATATTTTAAAACAATAATAACTTTCTTCAAAGTGAAGACATCCTGGATAGAAATGTTTAGCGAGAACAACAAACTACTCTTTCAAGTAAACCAATACTTTTGTATGAAAACTGTACTTACCCTAATGTCGCAAAGAAATGATACTGTTTCCTATATAATGACAAAAAAGTACACAGGTACTTACAAGTATCCATCCTTAGCATTTTCTGAAGGCCTTCATTTTATTATTGTCATAAAATCACAGAAAAATAAAATCATAAATCAAGAAAATCACCAATACCTAGAAAGTGTATTGCTACATTATAAATGGTGAATCCTTTATTTCTCTTGTGTTTCCTCTAGAAAATCAACTAGGCCACTATCTCCAGTACTCTATGCAATCAAGAAGAGCTGTCTAAGTTTCTATGGTATACAAAAATTGAATTTTCTTTGGAAATCCAGTGGAGTATCACAATGGAGAGTTAGACTGAAAAGGCAAACTGCTGATATTTGTGCATATGAGAGGATATGTCAGCCTCTTTGAGAATAAATGACCCAATTAAATAAATGTGCTGAGAATTTATCCACGAGAGCTGATACTCAACTGTGCTAAATTTATGAACAGTGGTGGATGCTCAATTTATTTTATCTTCTGTATTTCACTCTGTCACCTCATATGATGACATTAAATATAGACCTGCAGAGAAAATAATATCTGTTTCTAAAATGTTTAAGTGAAACACCATTGTGTTTTCAAATAAAATGAAAACAAGCATGTTAGGAGATAAATAGCATAATAACAGACCCACGGGAGGTCTGTTATTTTCAAAGGAATTGACAACTGCATTAATTCATAATTCTACATTCAGAGTATCTTTCTTGTTAGGAAAATTCCATGGTTCCTTTTTTCAAGAAACCTGAAATACTTCAATTTATTTATTTATTTATTTATTTTGGATTCAAGCTCCTGAACCATAATAAAATATACTGGTCCCTGTTTTGAGGAAGAGAAATGTGCAGACATGAAACAGATGAATATTTGCGATGTTGTCCTATAAGCCTTGGTTCCATGCTAGCTTTATGGTTATCAGCTATATAATCATAAGAAAAGTGATTTCAAAGTCTCAACTGTGCACTGTAAAATGAGGTAATAAATAGCACAGGTTATATTTACATGGTTGTTTAAAAGCTTAAATGAAAGAATGTGACACAAGCTATGTTTTATATGGATCACTCAGTTAATCGAGATGCTGATTATCATCACTATCTACAGCACTACAGCATGGTTCAATCCTCCTCCATCTGTCACTGGAAGAACTAGCTTTTCCGCCCTGTCCATCCTATATACATGTTTAATATTTTATGGTCATGACATTCTCTTATCTATCAATCTCTTATTAACACCCACTAGTGAAACACAGGGTTTTTCAAACTCCGTTAGTGGGCCATCAAATCCATCTAATGATGAGTCAGAATTAGATACAAAAATAAAAGAAAAAAAACTAAAAAGTAGGCTGTGATTTGGTTGTGTCTTTCACAAATTCGTATATTGAAAACTTTATCCCTAAATTTATATGTGGTATTTGGAGGTGGGGCCTTTGGGAAGTACCTGAGATTAGATGAAGTCATGAGGGTGAAGGCACCAAGAAGAGAACAGTAGCCTTAAAAGAGGAAAAGAGATTGAACTAGTGTGCTTGCTCAGCTGCCCCATTAAGCACTCTTTTACACACTATGAGGCAGCAAGAAGGTCCCTACCAGGAGCTGGTACCTTCAACTAAGACTTCCCAGACTCCAGAATCATACAGACTCCAGAATCATGATTAAATAAACCTGCATTGCTACAGGGTATCCACTCTGTGGAATTCACCTATAACAACAGGAAGCAGACTAAGGCACAAGGGATGGCACGACACTGAATGGACACTATCAGAGCAGTAAAGGGTAAAGATTTCATATACAGTAAAGGGTAAAGATTCTTTTTCAGAACTTTGATGACTATGTGTATATTGGGTTGTAAGATTTAAAAATGTGTTTTATTCCTAGATAATATTCAAAAGCATTGAAGAATCACCAGATAAGACGATACCCAAACACAGATGTTCTACGACACATCTGAGAACTGGCTCTGATTGGTCTGTGTTCGTGACCCAGGGAATGGAAACATGTAATGTGTCTCCCTTTTGCTTTTGAAGTGTGGTAAGAAGTCTAGTATTGTGGGATATGGAACATGGCAGAACTCTGATTTTCTAAATTGGTGATTTTGTCAATTAAATCTGCTGATTCATTAATGGCCACGTGTGGGGTTTAGACTTCAAGTGTCATAGAACCACATCATTGTCTTGACCACTTTGCCTCCATAGTATAATAAATACAATCAAATAATTACTGAATACGAAACATACCAACCACAGCACTAGAAAAAAAACCTTAAAAAGTCTATACTGAGAACTTTGTGTAAAAACTAAAATGATTTTCATTCTATTAGGTAAAATATTTCTCAGTAGCAATGCCTCTTCAAAGGAAAGCAGTTATAGTACATTCATGTTTACAGAATGTAAACAAATTGTGGATACTTGACACACAGCATGCAAATGAGGCCTCTCTTATAGCAATATAACTCCTTAAGATAAATAAGAATTCTCCATTTCACATTCAGTCTCTCGGGCATGATAGAGAAGTCTTTGAGGTAGAATAACGAGAAAGAGAATAAATTTGTGAAAATTAATGCATATACCTCTCCCCAGCTTAGAGTATTCTTAGATTCAAATATTTTATTGTAATTTCAAGGATTACTGTACCTGTTATACTCCTAAATAAGGACTTTATGAAAGAATCTGTAACTGTCTATTTTTCACTGGTAAGGAAGGACTCATATGTAAAATTCTACTTATGCAAATGTTGGTCATGATTTTTGCACCTTTTAAGATATTTCTTTTGAAGAAAAGCTGCCCACAGAAACATCACAAGTGTATTTTAGTGTATTTCCATCATCCTTTGAAGTGAAGTCAACAAGTCAAGCATTGGGAACAATTTGTGAGCACATCATGAGTCTGTGTAAGAAGTTAACCACTCAAAAAATCTGTGTTCAAATGTCAACTCCAAAACTGTCCCAGCCAGGGATCTTACCCAGGCTGTCTGTGTTTCACCATCTTCATAAGTAAAATTAGTACAACAGCATCGATTTTATAGTCAGAGCAATGCTTAAGTAAGGAAAAAAATGCAGGTACTGTGGGACCTGATTGATTATATGTTCTCCACAAATGGTAGCTATTAAGGGTGACAACCATCACCCTAAGTCCTAAGAACATGCTATACAGCATAACGCCAGGGTGATACACTGTGCCATCCATTAAATGGATATTAGGGAAATACTTTAACACTAACATTTAAATTTAAGATATATTATTGCAATGGAATTGTAATGTTTTTTGTATTGAAATGATAAATTTTCATGGTTGAAATACTGAATGAGGCTCATTATTTAAATTTTATCTGTTTCTCATAAGTATCAAGAAGGGAGAAAATGAAGAAAATACAGAATAAACAGACAGTAAGAATTGATGAACCTGAGATAAAATGAAAGTTGTGTAATGATACTACCTGGAAGAGATTCTCCTTACACATAACAACTGTCCAAACTAGTGTGTCTATATTTTTTCACACTGCTAAATCTCCACTATTCTTATCCTCCTCACACCTCCAGCCTCTTTTAATCACTATTCTGTTCTCAAATTCTGAAACCAACATTGTTTCTATTCCATAGATGAAGGAAATCACAAATGCCAACATTCCATCCTTATTATGGCTGAAAATCATTCCATGAAATATAGGTACAACAATCTCTACTTATCTGTTTACAGACATATTCATTCTTTCAATGTCTTAACTGTTGCAATAATCATGGGATGACAGATCTCTCTTCAAAACAGTGGTTTCATTTCCTTTGCATAGGAGGAATATGTTTTGGTGAGTCATTGTATAATATGTCACTTGGTAGTTAATACTACATAAACATAAACTCAATACCTAGCAAAAATGAGTTATCTAATTCAAAATGGCTAGAAGTAAGGTTTTTGAATTTCTGTAAGCAAAAATGATAAAAGTTGAAGGTATTGGATCTACTAATTAATCTACCAGATCACAGAAAAATGAATAAAGGATTACTTTGTACCCAATAAAGTTAGGGGTCCATGTTTTTTAATTTTAAAAACTAGACTTATTAATTGAGTACTGTATAAATAATTATGACATTATTTTTGTTGGGTTGAATTTCTTGTTCTTTGCCTATGTATGTCCCTGCCAAAGATGAAATCTATCTCCTTCCTTCCAATTTATCTACATACTACCTGGCAGATATCTCACAGTCACTAAACTAACTAATGAATGATCTTAACATGAAAACCTCACTGGATTACGGTTGCCTCTGGGGGACTTGTAAAATCACTTTCTCTTTAGATAGGCAGATGGCAGGTCCTTACCATTTTTTACAGTTTCACCCTCCTTTTGTCACCTGTGCTTTGGTAAGAATAAAATTAAATGAATGTGCATTGCATTCTAGACTGTTTACCTTTTGTACATAGACTTACAAAGTTTGCTTTCCTTTTATACATAAATTTTGAGTGGTGTAATCAAGTTTTTATCTTTTAAAAAATCATAAAATTCTACATACAACCTGAAATATATCACTAATTTCCCCAAATTATTCTGGTCAGAAAGATATTTCCTTCACAAAATTCATTGCAATCCCAAATCTGTAAACACAACCCAGAAGATTTAAGTAAAATGACAAGACAGTGGCAGTGTGGTCATTCACATAAAAACCTGGCCAAACGAGTGAGAAGTACCATTTACTGAGCTCCTCCATTATTATTAACCCTGAAAATAATCCATTAGCAGACATTATTCCCAGTTTAAAAAGTGAGACAGATTCAGGGTTTAAATCGCACAAGATGACACACAATTAGACAAGACAAATTGTAGACTCAGTTCTAGGTCCCTCAGTCTTCAGAGTTTGATTTATCTCCACTATATTTCATTACTGGAATAAAAAGTTGGATCAAAGACATAAAATAAAGATCGATACTAGTGAGCAACAGAGATGAGCACATTTAAAGAAAAGATGAAATAATGGATTGAAGAAATCTGAACCATTGTAGAGGAGTAAGATATACTATCTTCTCCAAGCAAGCCTGACCACTTATGATTGACTGGGTTTTATTTTACATCAATTTAAAAAGAAATACATCTTGCAAGTGTCCTATGGGAAGAAATAACAAAACCAAAAATTAAAATAATAAATATTAATATTTAGTACAATCTGACAACAGTAAGCACTTCATAAGCATTTTTAGAATAAATAGCAGTCGTCTCAGGTACAGACTAAGTGCTTACTTTTTACCACACACTAGATTAAATACTTTGCATGTATTTATTTTACATGACAGTGCTGTGAGGTAGATTTCTCATCATCATGTACTGCACATGGAAACTGAATTTCGGATCTGATGCTGCCTACCTGCCTCTCAAGTTGGTGGAAAATTGGCCTAATGCAGGCCTCTGGCTTCTGACCTCCAAACCCATGCATTGGGATCCACTGAAGATATACAACCATCCAGCATGTCCTAACTTACTCCAGGCAAAGAAAACAAGTTCTTCTAAAAGCTTATTACCAAGACATAAATTGCTTTTTATGAAATAAATACTACTTATATAGAAAAAATGAAGTCAAAACAAAGACTTATAATTCTCTATCATGAAAATGACTAAGACTTTGCCTAATGTAAAGAGTACAAAGGACGAGGGAAAAGACTTCCGTATGAAGCCTCTAGATCCAAAGCTTGGTACTGAAAACAAGAAAGTATAGATCCTGGTAGGTACAGAGCCTCCTCTTTGCTCTTTAAATGTCACATTAATAGGTTATCAGGAAAATGGAAAATAAATTTGAACTCTGATTAATACACATATATTGCAAGAATCATTTCCCACAAACAATTATGCTTAATGTATAATGTATAATAAAAACATTAATGTATAAGATCCATTATGGCAAAAATTACAAAGGGGGGAACATCCAAGAAGCTTAATTCACAGACTATCATTTTAATGAAGTGAGGATGTTGGAAACATAGTGATACTTTCCAATGGTGAAGGGGAGAGATTTATTTCAAAAGCACAGGTGTAGGTAAGTGTGAAACACTACATGAACCATGATTATAGGTAAATTGAGAAATTACCAATAAATACCTATGGATTAAATTAACTTTTTCTTAAAAAGAGGGGGGCTGTCATCTTTTCATGAGGAAGAGAAACTACTCTTTATAAATTATAATCCTAGTGATTAAGGACATGGTACATTTGTGACTGTCCCCTCCCCGTGGCATTTATCCCAGCAATGAGTTAGATAGCATGGTCCCCATTACACAAATGATATGACCACAATATTATATAGATTCGATGTACAGGTAATATATTTATATACCACAGCTATCACTCACTTGCATTGTCATGTTATTTTTGTATCACTCATTCCATGTTAAAGGGGTCATGCATTTCATCCCTGTATATCCAGGGTTTGTTTCATTATCAATGCACTGAAAACATGGACTGATAATGCTAATGAGTAAAAGCAGAGGTTAGAACCCCCCATCTCCACTCCACAGGACAGCCTCTTCCTCAGCACCTTCCTCAGGGGGAGGTGAAGACAAGCATATATTGTAAGCAGAAAGGAAAATACACTCTACAGGGAAAGTTTTCATTTCCAGAATTGATAGAGTAAGATGAAGAAAAACATCAAAAGCACACATGATAGGAGCTGCGATGACACAAAAAGAAGAGCTTCCAAATTCCATTTCTCTCCATTAAATCTAATGAAATAAAATAATATAGGAAAAGTGACAACAAAATTCATAAAAACTAAAGCATTAGTCACTTGACAAAATTTGCTCATAATGGATGAGGAGTGTGTTTAGTATCTAACCATTTATAAAACTACAGTTCTCCTAATATGAAAATTACTATTGGATTCTTTCTTAATATGAGAAAGAAAAATGAACCACCATTTATGTGTGTGCTGTTCAGAACACAGGTCATTTTTAAATTGGAATGAACCATCAAATCTTAGCCTCATTATTTTGAAAAAGTAGTTCCCACAAGGTATGTTCAGCATCATCATTTACAATAAAAGCAAAACTAGAGTCTTAGTCTCACTAGCCAGGAGTCAAATTGTGTTCACTTATGAACAAAATTATTTTTGGTCACA
>PVIR01040014.1:0-13581 GCA_004026965.1 Petromus typicus
AAAAAAAAAAAAGGTCATTTTTCTACTGGGCAGGTTCAAAGTGATGCTGAAGCCACTCATGATTAAGAGGTGGTTTTAGATTTCAATTCCAGTTAAGTTCCTAAAAATGGCTTCATGAGGCGGTTCCTCACACCAATCAATGACAGATGAAAGCAGGTGTTGGTTTACACTTGGGAAGGAGAGTCAAGGGTAAGGTGTGAAATGTGTGATCAAGAAAGAAAAGGCTAGGGCCTGGCATTTATCTCAGCGGTTCCGGTGCCTGCCTTGCAAGTGCAAGGACTGGGGTTTGATTCCCGGTAACCTGCCGGGCGTGGTGGCTCAGTGTAATCCCAGCACTCGGGAGGCAGAGGCAGGAGGATTGCTGTGAGTTCAAGGCTGAGCTCAGGGCCAGCCTGAACTGCAAAAACATCATCATTCCGGCCTCTAATTTCAAGGTCTTCTCGGGAAAGAAGTTGCCTACTTTATGGTTGAACAAACTTGACTTTATAAGTTGATTTTCCCGTTCACACAGGTGGCCATGGGAGGGGAAGGAGAGAAGACGAGGCGGAGGCCCCAGCCCCACCTGTGCCCGGGGAGCACCTGGCTCTCTCCCCACGTCGTCAACCCCAAGCCCAGGGCAGAAGGTGAGTCCGGCCTACCTCCGGCTGTCCCTGCACTAACCACGGTGTGCCCTGTGATGAGCTTCTTCAGCTGGCCCGTCAGGCTCCTCGTGTCCAGCTTGTCTAGCAACAAAGCTGGAGCCGGGGCTGACCCGGGCAGGCCTCCAGCCTTCTGGCTTGTTCCCGAAGCCCGATTTTACCCCCTGCTGGAAGCGGCTGGCAGACCATTTCCTTGAGCGCCAAAGTCTGTTATTTCTGTGGAACATGCATTTTCTTTTTCTTTTTCTTTTTTTTTTTTTTTTTTGAGACAGGGTCTCACTTTGTAGCTCAGGCTGGCCCTGAGCTCAGCCTCAAACTCACATCACAGCAATCCTCCTGCCTCTGCCTCCCGAGTGCTGGGATGACAGGCGTGAGCCACCACACTCAGCACTGTGGTATGTGGTACTAATGACTGCTGCTGGGCGTGAGTCTCCACACCCAGTATGGTATGTGGTTACTGGGGATCGAACCTGGGTCCTTGTGCTTACAAGACAGGCGCTGGAACCACTGAGCCAAATCACCAGCCCAGAACATGCATTTTTGAGACAAGATTCTTCTGTGTGTTGCTCAGGCTGGAAGCAGAAACAGGTATGTGTGTGTGTATGTGTATGTGTGTTTGTGCGTGCGTGCATGCATGTGTGTGTGTGTGAGTATGTGCATGCGTGTGTGTGCGCACACATGCACGTTTCTGGGGCCTCCGTGGAGCTGGACAATTTTCATCACAGTTGAATCACAGCTTGCCTGGGGCCTGAGTTTCCTTGCTGTTCAGTTCATGAAGTGCTGAGGACCTCTGATGGCGGATGCTTTGTGCTGATATGAAGAGCAGCTCAGTGAGGGAGAAACCATCGCATTCCTTTATTCTGAGTGTTTTCTATTTGTCTCCGGTATAATTTATGTGCATAACCTCTGAGAGAGAAGGCCCTCCGAGCCCTTCAGGGTATCTTAGGTTACTAAAGGTCAGCCCCCAGTGGGTGATCTTTCTTACCCATTTAAATGTGTGTGAACATCACACTCATACTTCCCTTTAAATAATGACTGTCTGAGAATAGCAGACCACGACTATGATCAGAATACATTATGTGCTTTGACACTCCCTCCCTCAATAATGTGAAGGGAGGGGGACAGAGGAGCAAGGGAGTGATAGGGGAGACCAAAAGTGTTACGTGCGTGGATGAGTCTGCCGAAATGAAATCCATTCATCTGGATGACTGATAGATATGAATCAAAAGGTGGGTGAAAGATTATAAAAAAAAAATCAGGGTTTCCCCTTCAATTATTAAGTGAAGTGCAGAATCCTAAATCGAGTGATGAAAGTATTAAAAGAGAAGCAACTAAAGTGTGTAGGCTCTGAGAGACCCCAAAGCACAAGCCCTGCCCGGAAAAGCCGTTCTAGTCCTAGTCTCAGGACAGAGGATGCGGGGTTCTGGGAAATGGGGAAGGGAGCCAGGCCCCGCCTTTCCCTGGGCTCCTGACTGCTTACGGCTAAAATGGCATGGAAGGTGACTGACCTCTACACACTGCAAGGACAATGGAGCCATCCATCAGTGTAGCAAGGACTGCAGAGCCACAGTTCCAAGAGACCCCAGCCACTTCGCAGAGCCTGGGACAGATGGAGGAGTCCAGACCTGGCTGGTCTCCTTCTGCCACAGCTGCCCTGGCCTCCCCGAGAGGCAGCGGTTCCCATCCAGTCACCCGGTCCTCTCCTGTCTCCTACCTGCTGTCCTCCATGCAAAAGTCTGCAAAGGCTTCTGCCCTCCTAGCAGAAAGCTCCAAACTCAGCCCTGCAGCCTCAAAATTCCTTCCCGCCTTCCCGGTCCCTGTTCCTCCGCAGCGGGCACAGATATTCCGTTCTGTCAGAAGCCATCATAGGCACTGAGAGTGAGCAGCGGGTCGCTCCCAGAGCAGCTGGCTCCCAGGGGCAGCCGGCTTGACAGTCACCAGGACTTTGGGGACAAGAGGGTCACCTGACCGCCTCGCCCCTGTGGACACGTCTGAGTCGTCGCTTCCCGCCTCTCACCTCTCTGCCTCTGCGCTTGTTCACACCACTGCCCTCTTTTCACTGTACTTAAAAGAAACTCACACCAGATCCTAGCTCCTGGGTGAAGCTTTTACAGATCTTCACTGAAATTCATTTCTCCCTTGACTGAGTCCTCATGATCAGGTTCACTTGGATGATTCAAGAGGGTAGAAGGAGTGGAAAGTCTAGAAACACAGATTTAGGAGGTGGGTAGTTGGACGTTGCCAGGACACCTGTGACAAGGACTGAACCACTGAACCTCTCTCGGCTGGTTTCCTTGCGTTTCACGGAGAAAGCGACTGTAGGGCTGCCCTCTTCAAGAACTTAATGAAAACGAAATGATGCATAAAGCCCCAGACTCCTAGGTGCTAATTAGTATCTATCTAATAAATATTATTATTAGTTGGCCTCTTCACACAGGGAGTATTTGTTGACATTTTTTTAAATGTTTGCTCTTGTTCTATGAATCTTGAATCAGAGAGACAAAACGTACCTGACCTAAGAAGCTTACACACTAGTAGGGCGCGGGAGAGACAAAAGGAAGCCGGGAATGGAGGCAGATAGTGACGAGGGCGTGGTGGAGGTGAGGGCGGGCTTTATGTCAGGATGGTGTGAGAGAGAGAAAGAGAGAGAGGAATTTTAAAACGCAGTGGAGGTGAGAGAGGTGGAAATGTGCTGAAACTTGAGAAAAGAGAGACTTCCAGGCGGAAGGGACAGCAAGTGCGAAGTTCTGAGGAAGACCAGGCCTGGTGTTTTTGGAAAACCGTAGCTGGAGTAGCAAAGAACAGTGTCGTAGAGAATGAGATTAGAGAGAAAGGGCTGGGGGGCAGGTCATGGAGAAGCACGTAGGTAACTGAGAGTGTGGGCGATTTCCTGTCAAAGGAGGACGCCATCAGAAGTATTCAGACAGAGGCGGGATGCCTTCCAATGCCAGACTTTGGGATTGCTCTTGCCGCTAGGTTGAGGCTGGGCAGAGGTGGCCATAGTGAGACTGGCAGGGGACCATTGTCACAAGACTGGTGAGAAAGCATGGTGACTTAGACAAAGGCGCAAGACTGTAAGCCATGAAAGGGTTTGATTCTGGCAGTTTGAGAGAGTAGATCCAACAGGATTGGTCAAGAGGCATTGCTTTGTCTCTGTGCAGGATGACTCCAAGATCGTTGTACAAGGGAAGCTAAAGTTGACAACTGACTTGAGCCAGACTAGGGAACCAGGCTGGAAGTGAAGATTGAGAGTTTAGCTTCAGAGACAATGAGTGAAGGGCATCTGTTCCACATCCACAGGGAGATGCTGGATCCCCGCTAACTAAGCAATCCTCCTGTCTCTGCCTCCCGAGTGCTGAGATTACAGTCGTGAGCCACCATACCCAGCACTGTGGTATGTGGTGCTGATTGCTGGCATGTGTGAGTCATCACACCCAGCATTGTTGTATGTCGTTACTGGAGATCAAACCCCAGACACCTTGTGCTTGTAAGACAGGGGCTGGAACCACTGAGCTAAATCTCCAGGTCTGGCCATTATTGTTATGAGTGTTCTAGAGTATAGTTTTGGGGAAGGTAGAGATTACAGAGGAGTAACTCTGTCAGTATCTTCTAAATATTACCACTGTTGCTTAACCAGAAGGCTAGATCCAGCATCTCCCCTTTTTCTCTCAATCCCTCTGCTCTTAGCTCAGGACTTAGCATGATACCTACCTGATTTGTATTGAGTAGTGACAGCGGAGCAGGGGCTCTGCATTGCCTGAGCTTTTAAAACAAATTCTAAGTCCTTCCCGATTTTAAGCTTTTCTCACTCAGGAAATTGGCCCTGCACACGGCAGCTCCCTAGAGGCCTCTGACACAGCCACAGTCCTGCGTGAATCTCAGAGAGTGCCCATCACACGCCTCGGAGCCAGAGCCCTTCATTCCTGTAGGTTGCCCAGGGACAAGGGAATAAAAGGCAGAAGATGAATGGCCTTTGCCTCAGAAACAGCTGCCGTGGTGCCCGCATCTGCATGGCCAGTTGATTTAGAGATTTGTGAAGGGAGCCTCTGAGCCCTGCGCTCCTGCCAAGTGAATCGCCAGGAGCATCCGGGCCAGGAGTTATCGTTCTACTCCAGGTGCTGCAGGACAAGAGTCCCAGAGCTGGGAGATGAAATACATTTGCGGCTGGATGAACCTGCGGTACAACCCGGGCCCAGCTCTGAAGGTGAAAGTCTTCTTGCTCTGAATGTCGCTCTTGGTGATGTGGAGTTAAGTTGGTCATGCTCATCAAAGACTGATCCCAGAGGGCCAAGTCTGGGACACACTGTTGCCAACAGATTCAGAGACTCTTGTGGACTCTCTTATTCGAGCCAAAATTCTGGACATGCGGGTGGTCCATAGCACAGTCAACCCCAACGGTACACAACCCAGAGAGAACCTCGTTCCCCTGATCATGAATGGCATTAGGATCCTTTTGTAGATATTTCAGATAGCAGCTCATTTGCCACAGGCCAATTTTCTATTCCCTTGAAATTAAAAGTAAAGTTCTAGAAAAAGATAAATCTGAGAAACTTGGGGCTAACAAAATGAAACTGGTTTCTTTGTGAAGCACTCCTGAAATATTTACCATGTTGATACACGTGTGTGAATTTGCAAAAGGGAGGAAGCCACAGAGCAGTCAGGAGGAGGCACAGGCTCTAACGCAGACATCAGTCAGGGAGGGAGACTGGGAGTCTAAGAGACTGAACAGAGCGGATATTCAAGGAAAGCAGTCCAGACAGTCTTTGAACCGTACACTGGGGACGTAAGCCACCCGCCGACATGCCTTTCTGGTTGAAGAGGAAGGCCATTTTGTAGAGAAAAATGAGATGAGATGCAAAATAGTATTGTAAAGAACTCGGGTCTTACATACATGTGTCAGGACATTGACAGTGGGGACCAAAGAAGACAGGAAGAAGAGGACAGGGGAGTGGGGGGTGAAGAAGCCAGGAGAAAGAATAAGCAAGCAGGAAAGGCCCGGGAGGAGAGAGGATCGGTGGAAGTAGGTTTCTTTCCTCTTGGAAAATCGACTTTGAGTGATGACAGCACTCCCTGGGCAGCCGCGCAGCTTTACCTATGCTGAGTCAACCTGGGCGCCACCCCAGGCACCAGCTTCTCCCTCCATCTTCGTCTTGTGCAGTCAGCCAGCCCACTTGCTCAAATCCAAGGCAGCTCTGTGATGTGTTCTGCTACAAGCAACAGTGATCACCATTTCTTAATTAAAATGAGCTGAAAGCTTTTTAATGGGTAAAGCAGTGTGAGACAAAACCTTTGCCGTGAAGGTCTTATGTCACTGGGCATCATTTACCCATGGAGGATGTACTTTCGGGCAAATGAGGCGTTAAGACTCAGTTTCTGGATCAGTGATGACACCAGGAATGAGCGGAAGAAGGAGGAGGAATGTCCTTTGTTGGAAGGACTTGCTACCTCCCTGTGTCTCCAAGTAGATAGCTGCCTTTCTCCAAGTGTCCTTAACCAATGGGCTCTGCTGCATCTTCTCCTAGATGCCCTGATCAAACCACAGGGATGGCACACGGCAGCTGGCTCCAGCGATGGGCCCCAGTGGACATCTGAACCTCAGCCTCCAGCCAGGTCCCTTAGGGCTTCTAGAGTGAGGAGCGAAGGGGAAGTCCTGAGCGAAGAAGGGCTGAGGGGTTTGTGTGTCCAAGTAGGAACCTAATGCGTATGTGTGAGTCCCTGTATCTGCTCATGGCACAGGTAGGTTGAAACTGCTGCTTCACACCTTCCCCAGAGGCCAGGAGATTCTCTGACTGCAGCGCAGAGAATGTGCCTTTACTTCTGAAGGGTGGGTTGATTGATAAGGTATTTGGAGGGTTCTGTTGATCTGGGACTGGAAGCCCTGATGAGTGACCTGTGGCCTCCACGGCTCTGCCAGGCTTTTCTGCCAGCCGCAGCTGGGGCTGAGACCACACCCTTGCCAGCCGAGCAACTCGCCCGAACTAGAGGACTTCAGATCTTCTCTTCTTGTCCCCTTGGCCCCTCATTGTCTTCTCTGGGTGGTGACAAAGAACAGATTCCCGGTCTGCTAAGTCAGAATCTTTTAAAGTAATACCAGAAGTCAGTGATTAGAAAAACAGCGTTCAGGCTGCTGTGAGATCAGCCAGGGCCACTGACGTGGTGATTAAAAGTCTGGATTCAGGATGAGTTTTTGTAGAGGTCGTATTTAGCCTAGTGCTCCACATCTTCACTCATCCTTAAACCTGCCTTTATTGAGCACTGGCTGTGTGCGAGGAATGCACTGGATGTCTCTAGAGATATACCCTAGTCTGCTCTAGAGATCTTAAAGCCAAGTGCCAGCTTTCACCCATCACCAGTGTGTGGGGCCTGTGGTTAACTGCGAGTTGCTGTCTCTGGGCGTGAAGAATGCTTTTTATGAGACGCTGTCTAGAGATGGAAGACACGAGGGACCTCCATGCTACAGCCCTTTGGGTGTACTTCCCTTTACAACATTACACTTTCTCACGTCCCCAGTCCCTCGCTGATACTCCCTGCCCTGCCTCGTCTGAGGCTCCACCAGGGCCGATAACATAATGGCTGATAAAACCTACGATCTGGGAGTTACCTCTTCTGACCACCTCCGCACCGTCAAAGTGGCATTTACCTAGAACGGGGGCTATTCTGTCCCCTTTTACCTGATTAAGTGGACACTGATGTCAGGCGTCTGTGAGCAGCAGTGATGGTTCCCCTGAGTCCAGGGGTGTAAGACGGGCTCTGGTGCTCAGCGGGGAGAACACTGACAGCTCACACTCAGCACTCCCACGGCGTGGGCAGCGTGGTGTGAAAGAGACACAGCTTTGGAATCAGACCTCACTCCCAACCTGGGCTGCTACGGACAGGATCCATCTCTTGAACTGTGTGTCTTAGTTGAATGACAAGACAACTGAGCGGAACACATACACCCAGTACGTTCATTTTGAATAACAGCAAGTTTTAATGACTTATCAACAACCGTGAGAAATGACGTGCTAGGTTAGGTGTGACAGCTATAAAAATGTGTTCCCCTTTTGGGCTCAAACTCCAAACTTTTAATCATTATGTCAATAGTTCTCAGCTCTAGATGATCCTATATTCACTTGAAAGCCTTTTTTTCCCCCTGATTACAGACTTTTGCTATTACTTTAAAAGATTCTGACTTAAAAGACCGGGATGGGAACTGGGAACCTGTATTTTGTGGATGTTGCCCAGATGCCTCCAATAATCCAGGTAGAGACTGAGAAGCCTGCTTATATGGTCACACTTGATCAGTAGTCATCCTGAAGGACCTGGTAATGAGGAAGACAAGGAGGCATGGGTTGAAGAGGTGAAGAGAATTCGTTTTTCTTTTGTTTTCTAAAATAGAGGTACTAGTATATGCACCTTCACGGAGGTGTGGTTGAATGGGAGTGGATAATGCTTGCATATCTTCGAGAAGATTCTAGTTGTTCCCTCTGTCCATTCTCTTCCTCACTTCTAGGGACTACACGCTGGGGCCATCTTGGAACAGAACCTCCGGTAAGATGGCAGTCTCATGTGGTGCATGTGTCTTGTGGCTGACATTTTAGATGGTCCCCTCCACAACGTGAATCCAGTTTAAAACAAGAACAGAAGGTCCACCTGGAAAATTATTCGGTGTTGGGAAGTGGAGCCATCTGAGCCAGAGATATTCTCTCAAGCTAATTCACAGGTTCACATGCCAATGGGAACCAGAACCAGGAGATGACAGACATCTGTCCTTTTGCATTTTCCTACCATGGAAATAGTTGGGGAGTTTTCAAGTCCTGGAGCATAGGTTGTCCCAGGGTATGAGAAGTCAGGCAAGTGAGCATTTCCAGGTTGAGATGAAGGCTCTGAGGAGTCACAGAGACCCTTAGAAAGGTCCAGCTGAGAGAAAATTGTCCAAAGGAGCAGAAGAAAGGTGCAACCTCCCCAGCAGTGCCAGGCTTCCTGGGAGGTTAGCTGCTCTCTCCTGACAGCAGCTCTCCTGCACCTGAGGGGCTTGGAAACTGGGAGTGTGTGCTGCTCAGAAATATGTTTACCTGAGGAGGGAGAAAAGGAAAAGAGAAGTTTGAAGGCAGTTTGCATCATGATTTGGAAAGCAGCTCTGTCTGAAAATCGCAGGGAAATTGGGCTGGCTCCACCCAGAAATGACCCTGAAAACAGTATTTACACTAGGAGCTATTTCATGAGAATCTCGGCCCCATGAAAATAAGGACTTCATCTTTTTCATGTGATTATTCCCACCAAAATGACCCATCGCTGATATAATAACAACAACAGCAAAAGTAGAGCACCCTACTTGTACATACTGAGGAGTTATCAAATGCTTTTGTACCAAAGCGAAAGCAAAGATGGTAAGTCAATATTTAACAGAGATTTAGTCTGTTTAATATTTTAATGCCTTAGTTTCCGAACTTGGTTGCATGTTAGAATTACCCAGGAAGCTTTAAAAGACTTGTTTCATAGATGAAGAACTGAGAATTCAAGAAAGTAATCAATTTTCTAAGGGCAACTGACAATGAAGACCCTAACCTAGATTTAAATACACAACTATCTGATCCAGGAATTATGCTTGTCTGTAGTGTATTAGTCAGTTCATGCTGCCATAACAACATATCACTGACTCTTGACTCTAGAAGCTCCAAGTCTCAGATCATGGACAGGCAGGATGAATTTCTGGTGAGGCTCTTATCTGAGCTTGCAGAAAGCCATGAGATGAAAAGACTGGAGAGTTTAGACTGAGGGGAGGCGAAGGAGAGAAAATGTCCTAATTTAACTTCGTTACCAATCATTTTGTTTTTGTTTTAAAACAGGGTCTTGCTTTTGCAGTTCAGGCTGGCCCCGAGTTCAGCCTTGAACTCACAGCACCCCTCCTCCCTCTGCCTCCCAAGTGCTGAGATTATAGGTGTGAGCCACCACGCTCATCATTATGGTATATGGTTCTGATTGCTGGTGGGTGTGAGTCTCCACACCCAGGATTGTTGTACGCAGTTACCGGGGATCGAACCCGACCCCTGCCCTTGCAAGGCAGGCACTGGAACCACTGAGCTAAAACCCCAGCCTGAGTACGCCAATCTTATTACGTCAGAGTCACATACTGATGACCTCATTTAACCTTTTACATACTTATAGGCTTCATCTCCAAATACGGTCACACTCAGGACTAGGGCTTCAACATAAGTACAGCATATAGTATTTGATGTAATACGTAGAACAGATAACCAGAAGCTACTCTTGATTTACAGGAAGTATATTTATATCACATGAGAATAAGTCGTGGCTTTTGAGAAATGTCCGCCAATGCAGTGAAGGAAGAGTAAGAAGACATAAACTGAAAACCTAGTACTATATCACCAATACAGGCTTAAATACCAGAATACATTTCCTGAAAGTCATTATTCAAGCACATTTGAATGGGAAAAAAAAGAAAAATAAAGCACCTTAGGATTATTTCTGCCTTTGCTTTTTGTAAGAATAAGTGAAATTTTGCGTGAAATAAAAGGATCACAATTTCATGAATCAAAAGATCCTGGAAAAGAGGAGAAAGAGCTGAAAGCCACCTCTTCCTGCACAGTCTGTTCTGAGGGACTCAGTCTCCTGCTGATGCTCAGAGGGAACCAGATGCTTCTTGTTTTGTGGACGTAGTCGCTGTCCGGGACACTCAACACTCGCACACTTCACAGACGCAGGAGCGCAGATCAAGGACAGTGTCTACCTCATCTCTACTTGCCCTGTTTTCTTCAAGGATAATGGTCTTCAAAACACAAAGAAATTACAGCCAACGTAAGTTATAAACGTGGAAGGAGAACATCTCTTTACAAGGGTCCCATTGCCTGCGCAGATGGAGGGACTTTGTCCTTATTTTTGAGTAGGCCAAGATCTTTGAGAAACACATCACCTATGAGACAGAAAAAAAATCCAGTTCAGTTTTAGAACATCTATATGCTCGGTGTCTCTGAGAAAGTAAAAAATACAGAACCTGGAAAACACTGTGATAAAATAAGTGTACGTATTATTTAGAAAAAATTCTCAAATAGACAAGTGAGAGGGAGTGACTGTTTAGGAAAGAAATAAGTAATCTCTGGGACTGGCCTGGTTCCCCTATAAATAGTTCAGACACTTTGAATGTATGTTCTTATTTTGCCAATTATTAGACTACTAGGTCAGGAAGATGCCATATATCTATTTTGGCAAGACTTGTAACAATTTTTCAATCATACCCTTATCAGCAAGATTAAAAAATTATGAATTGACTGGGAATTTGGGTATATAGATTTACTCAAAAATTTCAGTTGAAACACACTTATCTGGAGTGATACGAACAGAGAGAGAGTAGCGTGTCTAATGAGGATGGTGTTAATGGTAACCAGCATTTGCCCATTCACTTATTGACTTAAAGGTGCAGAGCCTTTCGGGCTAGCCTGCTGGATCAGACCCTGCAGACTTCTACCTGCCTGGGCTTCTAGCCAGGGACAGCGACCCTCTCCGGCCAGCCCTGACAGTGGAGACCCTGAGGCACTCTGAGGAGGGGTTGGACCAAATTAACATCACCCTGGATTAGGTCTTGATGGGCAAGATGCTGAGATTTCTCCAAATCGTACAGAGTAAAGCATTTTTCAAGACGACCCCAGCTCTGTCCTTTTTATACCATGCTCCAAGAGTCACCCAAGAAGAGCTCTGTATTATTTACAGCACTTGCAGAGAAAGTGGGTGTCTCTGTGCCCACCGTCCTTAAAGGGGCCCCCATGCTAATCTTGGCTACAGATTCCCAGAAGGCCTTTCTTCTCTTCCAAGCTTTGACTGTTTTTCATCCCATAACTGTTCGCCCTTCCAGACTCCTTGCGCGCACTCTCCTCTTCCCACAGGAAGGTTTGGGGGCCACAGATCTGGCTGAGAAGCAGAGGAAAAGAAGGATTGGCCTGAGCAGGCAGAAGAGAGAGGGTCTGTGCTGGGAACAACTCAGCATCTTGCCCTTGTTACTAATAATCCTCCCAAAATCACCGAATGGTTTCTAGGCATTAAAGTTATCGTTTGCCATAAACTCCTTGTCTGTTTTCTGGAGAGTTTAATATATCGCAGGAAGTTTCCCCCATAAAAGGTGATGGCTGAGCTCCTGCGAGTGAGCCGGGCGTCTGTAACTTATGACCTTCATAAATGTGAGTGGGTCTCGCGAGCAAGTCCATCAGTCTTTGGAGTAATTCTGCTGCGTAGTAAAATATTTTACTGCGCGCACTGCTGCCAGCCTTTGCCTCCGCGGTGTGGAGACCTCTCATTCTCGCCGCCTGCTGCTCCCGCCTGTCGCTCCATTTGCTCAGGGCTCACTTCCAGAGTCCAGGCTGAGACCCGGAGCATCGTTCTTGCTCTTCGCGGGACGCGTCCCACTCCATTTGCGGACTCGCCGGGCTCGAAAGGCCGTGGGACGGACGTAACACTCTCACTGTGTAATCCCCGGAGGCTTTTCCCTTACAGAACTGGAAGATGTCTTCCAAGAAAGCCATCAGTTTACCCAAGAAGAGATCTTTGCTATCAAATGGGACTGTATTAGAAGGTATTTCGCGGACTCCAGAGAGGTGGAGAAGCGCGAGAGCTTTGTCAGCGGGCGTGGGCCCCAGGTCCCGGTGAGCCGCACAGGCACAGCCCCGACCCCGGCACCGCACAGGCCCGGCCCCGGCCCCGGCCCCGGCCCCGGCACCGCGGGAGCACAGCGCGTCCAGCCGCAGCGCCACCACCCGCTGCCTGATCCGGGCCAGTGACTCGCCTCTTTGGGTTGTCTGTTTCCAAAGACGAGACACATTTCTGTCATCTCTGTCTCAATATTATTGAAAATCGAATACCTAATAAACAGCAGGAAACTATAATGTATATGTAGAACATCACGTGGTGCTCCAGAATGTGTTTATTATTTGTCAGTTGAGAATAATTTTAGTGCAAAGTTTATATGGGGGTAGGGGTTGTAGAAAGGGCAGGGGGATGGGGAAAAAATAAGAATCAAGACAGGCACAAATTCTCAGTGATGAATGTGATTATAATGTATTCCTAAACTGTGCCAATAAACTCAATAAGGAGAAAAATAAATGTAAGAATGTAAGAAATAATCAGCAAAAAAAACTCTGAAAGTACAGACAAAGTTTTTATGGTCTGGGATAATAGAAGGATAGAGACTTTAAAGAAAATGACTCCTAATGAGAAATGAAACAGTTCATTAAAATGATTCAAGAAAAAAGGAAGGAAGTGGACACAAGTAGGTCGTGTGCTTTCCTCCCCCTTTGCCTGTTTGACTTCTCCTCCTCTTCTCTTCTTTCTTCTCTCTGTGGCACTGGAGACCGGACCCAGGACTATTGTATTGAATGACATCTCCAGTCCATTTCACTTTTTATTTTGAGTCAGGGTCTCACTAAATTTGCCCTTCACATCGAGTGTCAGTGCTGTTAAAAGGAAATGGGGACTGAGCTGGGAGCTGCAGGCTGGTATGTGACCCTGTTTGTGGCAGGGCAGCTTGGTGGTGACAGAGGAGGACAGCTAGTTAGTAAACTGACATTCACAGGAACTAGCCGAGGCCTAGTCTCAGAGTAATCGTGTTCATTGTTCAGTTCAAGCAATGTCTGGTACATGTCTAGTGTGTGCCAGGCACTACTGCAGACGTCTGAGACCCATCACTGAATGAGACAAAGATCTACCTCCACCGGAAGCTTACAGACTACAGGAAGCAGCTAACTGCCACGTGTCCACATGAGACGACCAGTTCTTCAGAGTGGGGCCTGGAGTAGAAGAGGCACTACGGTCTCCCTGGGTCTCCTGTCCCTTGAGGGGACACTTTTGTAAAAAGGAGGCCGTGAGTCCCTGGGCAGAGTTGCTCAGCCTCCCCGGGGCTCTGTGCGTCCCTCAGGCCTTCCTCTTCATCCGCTCATCCCTGCCCCCTCTCCTGTCC
>PVIR01040015.1:0-13552 GCA_004026965.1 Petromus typicus
AGGTAAAGGTTCAGGGTAGGATACAGGGAACTCTTGGTCTTTCTTTTCAGCCCTGGAACCACTACACACTTTAACTTAGTTCTGCTTTCTGGTTGAAAACCATCAGGGCCCTGGTGTCAGAGCCTCTCAGCATTTTCTAGTCAGCTTGACATGGAAAAACCACATGGGTGGTCTCTGAAGCTGTCAGCAGCTTCGGTCACTGCCACAAATAATTCATTCCCCCTGCTCAGGTTTTTGCTACTGAGAAGGACAGGCTAATTGGGTCTTCCTGGCATCCACATCAGCTGGAAGCTTCCTGCCAAGACCCCTCCACCTTCTTCCCAACATTTCCCACTGCCAAGGCATGAAGAGAAGCAAC
This sequence comes from Petromus typicus, assembly GCA_004026965.1. Taxonomy (NCBI): domain Eukaryota; kingdom Metazoa; phylum Chordata; class Mammalia; order Rodentia; family Petromuridae; genus Petromus; species Petromus typicus. Next base: position 359 of record PVIR01040015.1, read on the forward strand.
GTTTAGAAAGTGCATGCCTGCTGAGAATACCCTGTAGTGATTGTTTTTCCCAATCTAGGCATTCCCCGCCAGCTACTTCAAAGGGTTTTGAAGTCAATGCTAATTTAAAAGCAATAATAAGATTGACACTGAAATGTTTCCCAGCTGGTTTTTCCGGGCAATAACTCTCACCAGTTTCTTTACAACTTGCTTTCTATTACAATTTGGAGTTTGCAAAACATGAGCTTTTAAAACATTCAAACAGAACAGAACATGTTTCTAAAACAAAGAAGTAACACATATGTAAACGTGTTCTCCTCCATTTAGTACATATGTCTTAGCGATGAAACAAGCTATTTGGGTTTTAGAATCAGAGTTTTAGGAAGAATTCCCAACTCATTCATTTATTAATTGAATGTTCTTAGGCAAACTCAAAATCCTTCTCTAAAAAGAGGATAAAAAGTTCCTCTTCCAAAAGGAATAGGGAAGTGGAAGCCAAGCCCAGCTTGGGAGAAAGCACAATGACAGTGTTCAGATCATACCTAAGGTCTCTCCTCTTTTATCTAAGCTTTGTTAACCCACCAAACCTCCTTGAGGATCAGTTTCTTTACCTACAGAGTAGAAGTGACAAAATATATCTCATATGTAGGTGTAAGAATTACATCTTATAGCATATGTGAAGTCTAGTATCTGGCACCAAGTAAACATTAGATAAACATGTATCTCCAAGGAGGGAGATTAGGTGTAAGAGCATGTGTTTGTGAGTACCTGACACTTCCCAGAGAGTTCAGTGAGCCTTGCCTGTCTAGTGTAGACCCTTCACCAATATGCCTGCATCTTCTCTCCTTCAGAATCAGTCACCCCAAAGCTCATTGATTGATTCTAGTATTTTTTTTATCATGGAAAACATTTCACAACTGTTTACGCTGAAGTTTCACACAGAAATGGAAACACAGTCAGTGACTGGGCAGCTGAGCTGCAGGCTGGAGTGCTGGTTTTGCAGCATTGGCTTTGAGGGCCTGTCTCTGCCCATAGTTACTCTGCCCCAGCTTGTTTACACTGGGACTGGGCAGAGTCCCAAAAGGGAGTGAGCAGAAGCTGGCACCTGACCCTTCATGACTTCTACCACATTCATTGGCCAAACCACATCACCAGGCCAGCACAGAGCCACAGATTGGGAGAAAAGCTTTCACCACTTGGTGGAAGGAGGAGCCATTACACTCTGAGGGCATGCATGCATTGTGGGGTAGGAAGGAGTGTGACTGGGGTTTCAATCCCGGCATGTCTCCAAAATAAATTGTAGTCAACTTTCCATATGAGTTCATCATGAGAATTCACATACTTTGCCTTCAGTCAGTGGTGTGGAAACAGCCTTTTCCCCATCAGAAGGGACCAGTCTGAGCATTTCCTTTTGAGAACACTTGATAAGCAGGAAGCTCAGCTCTGATGTCCTTGGAGGAGTTCAGCCAGCTTCACCTCTGCATACATTGGCTCTAGGATGTTTGGTGACCTGATTGAGTTTCCAAGGCCAATAGCAAGTGGGTAATGAGCAGCGGGCTTATCATTCTGCAAGCCCTGAAATACTCAATAGAATGGGTCGGACACAGTCTGTCACATCATTTGATTCCTCTTGGTGTTTTTTTGAAGATCCTGGACTTGCCCGAGCTGCCACATGGATCAGAGCCATTGGCTTCGAGGATGGCACTGGATCAGAATGCCAGTCTGTGTTAGTCACAGAAATGGTAAAAACTTAAGCTTTCCCAGAGGAGAGATACTTTTTTCTTCAAATATGATCTTCTCTAAAAGGTATTAAAGAAACTGTCTTTAAACAGCTGAGGATGTGGAGTCAGAACTCAGTGTGGGCCCAGCCCTGGTATTTGCTCACTTTGACCTTGGGAAATAACTTGCTTACCACTCCTGGCTGCCATTCTCCCAATCGCCCAGGATTTTAATTTATACTGATATTGTAAGGACTGCTTTATGGACATACTATATGGAAAAATGTTCATATATTGTAGGTCTTCAATAGATGTTCAGACCACATTCCCTTGTTCCAGTATTACCAGAATCTAGCATAAATAGAGATAATGAATATATTCTTTAATAAAATATTTTATACCCTTATTTTCCAAATATCCCTAATAAAAAAATTCTAAAATCTAAAATTCTCCAGAACCTGAAAATTTTTAAATATAGATTCTGAAAACAGGAAGTTAGGGATGGAAGCAAAGAGAGGGATTAAAAACAAAACAAAACCATGCACAGCCCAGGTCTGCAGCGTTTCCCAATGGCCAGTGTCAAGGCCCAGTCATCAGCTGGCAATGCCGCTGGCAATGGTAGAACCCGTAGAAGGTAGAAGACAGTGGAGGTGTTAGGGTTGTTATCTTTGGCATTTGTTTCAATTATGGGAAGCTAAAATGACTCACACTAACTCATCCAAACAAATATCCACTCTTAAAAATAGATTTTGCTCCTGGAAGTCAATAAAACAGAGTTTTCATGGTGGTGTGTTTGAACCCGCTGAACTCCAGGCCTGACGGCACATGTATAGGCTGTGATTTAAATTGAGTGGTAATTAGTGGTGGAGCAGCCCTGGATGCTTCTAAAAAGGCTTTGTCCCATTTGCTGATTTCCTCAGCCAATTCCTGTACCAACAGAGAAAAAAGGCAACCAACAAAGTGGGGAAAAATCTTTACCAGCTGCTCCTCAGACACAGGGCTACTATCTAGAATATATAAAGGCTCAAAAAAATCAGCCCACCCAAATTTAAAGACCCAATTCAAAAATGGGCATCTGAAATGAACAGATATTTTTCAGAGGAAGAAGTAAAAGCAGCTAAGAAATATATGAAGAAATGTTCAACATCACTAATCATTCGAGAGATGCAGATGAAAACAATACTGAGATTTCATCTCACTCCACAAGAATGGCTGCCATTTCAGAATTAACCAGCAACAAATATTGGTGAGGCTGTGGAGAAGAAGGAACCCTTCTCCACTGTTGGTGGGACTGTAGACTCATACAACCCCTGTGGGGATCAGTTTGGAGATTCCTCAAAAAGCTAGGATTGGAGGTCCCATTTGACCCGGCCATCGCTCTGCTAGATATATACACAAAGGAACTAAAAGATTCATCTCACAGTGACATATGTGCACCCATGTTTATAGCAGCCCAATTTGTGATTGCTAAATCTTGGAAACAACCCAAATGTCCATCAACTGGAGACTGGATAAGAAAGCTGTGGTTCTCCTACAGAATGGAGTATTACTCTGCCATAAAAAATGATAAGTTTGAATCATTTATACTTAAATGGACATACCTTGAGGATATCCTCATAAGTGAAATAAATAGGTCACAGGTACATATCGCATCTTTTCTCTGGTATGAGAAAATAAAGATGTAAATGAGTTCTAGAATTGTATGTTATATATTGTGAAATAGAAAATACTCAAAGTGAAATAGGGTGAAGGGGAAAAAATAATGATTTTATAACAAAAAAGAAAGGAAACAAGGGGCCAGGGAGTTATCTCAGTGGTTCCGGGGCCTGTCCTGCAATCACAAGGACCCAGGTTCAATCCCCGGTAACCACATACCATACTGGGCATGGAGACTCACACCCAGCAGCAACCAGTTCCACATACCAGAGTGCCAGGAGTGGTGGCTCATGCCTGTAATCCCAGCACTCGGGAGGCAGAGGCAGGAGGATTGTTGTGATGTGAGTTAGAGGATGAGCTCAGGGCCAGCCTGAACCACAAAGCGAGACCCTGTCTCAAAAAACCTAAAAGAAAAAGAAAAGAAAGGAAACAAAATTTATGTATATGGGGGTGGGGGTGGTAGGGTGCGTCGGGCTATGGGAAAAAATGAGAATTAAGTTGTGTCATATACTGGTACAAATTCTCATTGTTGAGTGCAATCATGATGAGTATATGTAATGTACCAATAAAGATTTCAATTAAAAAAACAAAGGCTTCCAGATTGTAACAAAAAAGTAAGGAAACAAATTTTATGTATATGAGGGGGGTGGTAGGGTGGGTAGGAGTATGGGAAAAAATGAGAATTAAGTTGTGTCTTATACTGGTACAAATCCCCACTATGGAGTGCAATCATGATGTGTATATTTAATGTACCAATAAAGATTAAAAAAAAAAAACAAAGGCATCACTGGTTCTCAGAGGACTGAGGTTTTGAAGTCTTCCAAATCCCCAGGCACAAAAAAAGCCTGTTTCTCAAGAACACAGATGAATTCCAGCTGAGGTATGGCTGCAAGACAGGTTTGGGGATGGACATAATATAGGAGCAGGTCAGATTTCAAAATTCAGGTTAATGGTTTGTTTGTTTGCCTCATTTGCATAGCAAAGACACCTTTCCTCACCCTGTGTGTCTGCAGAGTGCTAACTGCAGATTGTTGGGCCCTGAGTGTGACATACAAAGAACTTTTCAGGAGTGGATTCTGAGTGCTGGAATACCCCAAGAGTTCCCTCAGTATTCCCCTGTCACAGCAATGCCATGGACGAGACCGAAGAAATGTAAATCCCTTAACCACTGGCATTAATAAAACTCCCACTGACAGATATGCCCACAATTTAATTTCCAAAACCTACAGATGGAACTTTCTTTGGAAAGAAATCCTTTATTTTTAATTGTATTTTATGATGCATAGAAGTTGCATATCTTTAAAATGAATATTATATGATTATGGCTGATGCCTTCCTTGCATCTCCCTCTTCTCTTTCCCTGATCTTCTCCATCTCTAAAAAGTCTGCCTTTCTATTTCTCACTTTCTCTGTCCAGTTTACTCTAATTAATTTATATGTTGGGCTTCTCATTTAAAAGAAACCATGCAGTATTAAACCTTCTGTGTCTTCCTCATTTCACTTGGCATTATGGTCTTACATTCCATTCATTTCTTGCACATCATGGCACTAAACACCTTCAGATGAAATTAGACTATGTTGGTGGCCCCAAGTCAAATAACAGGTGTTCCTCGAAGAGGCACATGGAGAAGAACAGTAAGGGGGAGCAGAGAGAAGTGCCCACAAGCCAAGGTGTGCCAGCAGCCTCCAGAGACAGGACAGGCAAGGGACACATTATCCCCTAGATTTCCAGTCTTGTTCACACCTTGATATGAGATGTCTGACAGCCAGAAATGTGAAAGGAAGAATTCCTCTCATTTTAAGCAAATGGGCATAGTTTATTTTACCACCTTCCATGTGGCAAGATCAATTGACCGTGTTCAATCTGGTGTCTACTTCACTTTGCTCTGTGACTTGGGACGTGTTATTTATATATCAGAGGCTTCCATTCCTAACAATAAAAGAGGAAGGCACAGCAAGGATTAAATAAGGTAACACTTCAGCTCCAGTATTTGCCACACGGTTTAGGAGAAGGCCCTGGCCAAGCTTCATGGGAGGTTATGGAGCAAGGAGAGACACGAGACATTCATTGAGAAGCCCATTAGTTGAGATGACCTTCCCTGCCATTTCTTGGCTGTGTGACATTTCTACCTCTCTGAGCGGGATTTTTTCATTAGAAATGAGGGACTCATAGTGCCCTCAAATTCCACATACATAAAAATGAAATCCAGTTAAAATCCAGTAAAATAAATAGACTATCATGGCTGGTTTTTCATTCTTCCTTCTCCGTAGATCAGAAATGGGAACATAAGCCCAGCTTCTCTGCTTAGAAAAGCTAGATACGTATACGGCAAGATTTGCCTTAAATGTTCAGTGAAAATTCCAGTCCTTCAAACTTCAGCTGATGCCCACAAAGAGTCCACATGGGGCTAGCCACTGGGGAGGCAGAGTAGAATACTGATGAGCAGAACTCATTTTAGCAACTTAAAAATTCCCTCAGAATTCATGATTTGAGGACTCTGAACTGAACTTGAACCCTCTGGCATTTGAATTGGCTTATATGGTTTTGATTGTAGGGAAAGAGAATTTTAAAAAGTAATTAAACAAGGTGAAAAGCCCTATTGGACATGAATTGGCTCTTAAAGAATATTACAGTGATGTAAAGCTCACATGGGTCAGAAATTTATGAAAGTCATTTCCCTTAAATAAAACATGATTTTAAATATTCAAGGGAGAATTCTTTATGAAATGTTCTTGGTGTTTTAAAACATTTGAATAAGTGTAAGTGTTCTGCTCACTCCAAAGACACTGACTATGCTAGGTGACAGGACAGCCATATCAAGGCTAGGACCTCAGCGCTTTGTGGTATGAGTCATCTACATGGCCCTTCTGCATTGAGGACAAAGCTGTTCTCACTGGCCTTTGTCTGTCCAACCATGAAGGCTACTTAAATCTTGAGTATTGGACATGCATGTTATGAGCCCCAGGGAGTGCTGAGTAGACTGTTTTGGGCTTGCTTGCTCTTCCAACAGAATATGATCTCTTAAAGCTGAATAGTAGAGCTTTTTCACATTGCATTACCTAACACCTAGTATGAAGAGGCAGATGATAAATCGGGTAAGTTATCAAGCAGGTGAGTACTAGAAGCAAGAAAGAAAAGAAGAAAGGAAGGAAGGAAAAAAGGAATAGAGGGAGGGAGGAAAGGGGGACAGATGAAAGAAGGGAGATGAATAGAGTATTATATGGATAGGAAAGAGGTAGATGAATGAGTGTATGGATGAATATGTGAGTGTGTAAAACACTGATAGGGAGCTGGGTAAAATGGGCACGTAGATGATAGATTGATAGATCAGTCAGTACGTAGATGATTGCTAGGATGGATAGGTTGAGGTATAAAAAGTATATAAATGAAAACACAGAATAGTTAATAATGAATAAGTAGGGAAGGGAGAGATGGGTAATAGATGGATGGGTGGAAAGAATAATGGTTGATGTGTGGTTAAAAAGATGGATGAATAGGGGCCGGGGATATAGCTCAGTGGTTCCGGCGCCTGTCTTGCAAGCACAAGGACCCGGGTTCGATCCCCAGTAACCACATACCATACTGGGCGTGGAAACTCACGCCCAGCAGCAACCAGTACCTCATACCACAGTGCCGGGTGTGGTGGCTCACGCCTGTAATCCCAGCACTTGGGAGGCAGAGGCAGGAGAATTGCTGTGATGTGAGTTGGAGGCTGAGCTGAGGGCCAGCCTGAACCACAAAGTGAGACCCTGTCTCAAAAAAAACAAAAACAAAAACAAAAAGATGGATGAATAAATGGAGATATGATTATTTAAAACTTACTAGGTGAAGAAACTACCTAGGACTACTATATTTAATTCTAGTCTCAGATTTCTAGTTCCTTTCCAAAACATCATGTTTACCCTAACCAGGGATTCCATAGTATCTTAATCCCAAAACAATACATTATACATTCATGGTAATTTGGTCAATAAAGAAGTATGATATAGTGATGAACAAAGAAATTTGGGATCAGAGAGTCTGCTCCAGTCTGGGGCCTGACACTTCCAGTCCATGTTGCCCTGGTTGAGTCCTAAATTTTAGCAAGCGGAGTCCTATGTCACTATTGCTAAAATAAAGATATATGCAGTGTTGTTAGCTGCCTATCAAGCAAGCATTCCCCCTCCTCCTTGCTAGTAATATTTTAAGTAGGTTTCAGCCGCAATTTTGTTCAATCTTGGGTACCAATTATGATCGGTATATGTCACAGAATCTTACTCAACTTGCTAGTGACCCATTTCTGCCCAGTGAGAAATAAGGAGATGTTCAGGATTTCTGCTGATAAAGAGAAACAGCTGACCAAGGAGAAAGCTCTTGGGCTGTACCCTTACTTACTTGCTTTGAGTTTGGTTGTGTGAAGCCTTGTACTTGGAGCTGCAGGATCAACTATTTTATAATCAGAAAGACAGATCTTTAAGATTTCATGAGGCTGATTCACTCTCTTGATGTTACTGGGGTTGATGAACTCAGAAATCACAACAGTCACATTCTTATGTGAGACGCACAAAAATTAGGTATCACCGACAGCATCTTTCATAGGCCAGGCTCTACTCATGCAACTTTCACTGCTACAGGTATAGGTAGACAATAAAACACAGAGAGGACAAGAAACTCCCCTAGACTGGCAGCCAGAGATAGAGGTAGGATTTGAACACTACCAAGGGCCGTCACATCACAGCCCTTTTTCTTATTTGAGGGCTAAATCCTACCAACTTAAACAAAACATCTGTTTCTGTCTTGTGTGATTACGGTGATCACACATTGATACCAACATATATATCATCTTCTAAACAATCCTAAAGAATATTTACTATTATTCTCAAATATGTACATCAGTAGAAAAAGGATTGTGTTACCTGCAAGAACCCACAGGGTAGGCAATTGATGCTGCTGCTTCCCGGAGAAGCCCTGGTTCACCAAGCTCCAGAGTTGGCTCCTTAACCTCAAAGCCACTTGCCTCCCTATGAGATGCTCGTTTGTATGCATGGCTGTAAGGGAGCCGCAGAGGTATCCTCAGGAATGATGATAAACACCGACTCCAGGCTGAAATATCTTCACAGGCCAGAGAGGGGATTTGGGATTGGATGAGAAGTTCAAAGCTCTCAGTGGCCCCTAAAGCCTATTCTGTTCTGCTGGACCCCTAAGAGGTCAACCCTTTCCCCAGCCTGGTGCTTTGGAAAGAATTGCTCCCACTCAGGGCATTAGTACTTCCTGCCTCAGAGTTCTCCCTCTTTCCCACCTCACCACGGGCCAGCACTACCCATGTCTATGAGAGTGATCCTCACAGTGTTACAGAGCATCCTGGGCATAAAGAAGGGACTGGGTGCAGCTGGAGGGAGAAGAAGACAATGAAGAGCCAAGCAGTGAGGAACAGCCAAAAATTATACCTGTGGTCTGGAAAGCACCAGAGAGCAGCTGATCCAACATGTTGAATTAAAGACCAAGCCAATGAGACTCAGAGACATCCACTGATCATTACAACTATCAGGCTCACAGCAGATACTAGGATACTGGAACTCACTCCAAGCAATTGTCTCTCTTTCCCAAAAATAAAAGTTTAGAAAGAATAGGTGACTTAGCCAAGGCCACAGACCAAGTGAGCTAGGTAGGCAGGACTTGTGGCTGCCAGACCATTGCTCCTCCCAGTTACCTATTGCTGGAGCCATTAAGACAAATACATACCCATTTGACCCAGCCATTGCCCTGCTAGGCATATACACACAAGAATTAAAAGACTCATATCACAGTGACATATATGCACTCATGTTTATAGCAGCCCAATTTGTGATTGCTACATCTTGGAAACAACCCAAATGTCCATCAACTGGAGACTGAATAAAAAAGCTGTGGTTCTTCTACAGAATGGAGTATTACTCTGCTATAAAAATGATAAGCTTGAATCATTTATACTTAAATGGACATACCTTGAGGATATTCTCATAAGTGAAATAAATAGGTCATAGATGTGTAAATATTGCATCTTTTCTTTGGTGTGAGAAAATAAAGATGTAAATGAGTTCTAGAAATATATGTTATATATTGTGAAATAGAAAATGCTCAAAGTAAAATAGGGTGAAGGGGGAAAAATAATGAGATTATAACACAAAAGTAAGGAAACAAATTTTATGTATATGGGGGGGTGGTAGGGTGGGTAGGGCTATGGGAAAAATGAGAATTAAGTTGTGTCTTATAGTGGTACAAATCCCCATTATGGAGTGCAATCATGATGCGTATATGTAATGTACCAATAAAGATTTTTTTAAAATTTTTTTTGACAAAAGACAAATACATAAAACAGAAATGAAGCGATGAGGAGAGGAGAGCCCAAAAGAACACTCAGAATGGAGGAGGGACGCAGGGGCAGGCTGAGCAGCCCCTGAAAAACGCACGCGCGAGACTTGAGCTTGGGTGAGGAGGCGAGTAAGGGTCCAGTACTTCATGGCCTTCCTCCAGGGAAACTCTGTTAAATACCACTGGCTTAGCGAGATTAAAGGGGCAGCAAGCAGGGAATCTGCCCAGGCATAGGGTGAAGAGGTACATGTGAGTGTGTGTGTGTGTGTGTGTGTGTGTGTGTGTGTGCGCACACACGTGCAACCATCAGTCTGTTTTTCCTAGTTAAGTAGAGCCTTTTCTAGACCATTTTTTAAAAGTCGGGACATTAATAAGAAAAAGATGGAGAAAGGAATGAGACAATAATGCAAACACCAGGAAGTTCAGAAGACAGTGCTGTACGTTAGCTGTGAGTGGGCGGGGTGCCTTCAGAGCACAGGATTTGACTTTGGTTTTATAATTTGGGGCCCTTTATGGATCCTGGGAAAAACCCATGGAAGAGCTCCCTCATCATTGAAACGCAGAGCTAAGCACAGCACCATGCCAGCTCCTCTTCCAAAGCAGGCTTAGCATAAAAGGAGGAGGTCAGTGTGACCGCTTTGGAGCTGATAAAAGACTTTAGGTTTTGTCCTTCCACTATATGACCTTGAACTTAGCAAGTCACATCTAGCTCTGAGCTTGTCTTTTCCATCTATAAAATGGGATAGTAGCCACATTCACTGGCTTTCTTTTCTCTGCACTCAAGGCATGATGATATCTCTAAGCATCCTCTCCTGTTCCAGTCACAGGATTTGGGGCACACTATCCCCTCAGCTGAGCACTCTTCCCACTGCTTCCCCTGTCATCCAGCCTCCTAGACATCTACCTCTGCCTCCATGATGCTGTCAGTTACAGCAGCCTCTGGATTCTGGCTCTAGAAAGTAATATGAAGAACTTCACCTTCACTCCAAGTCACAAGGCTCAAAGAGATGCTTGGTTCTGTAGCAAGCTTAGCCTTCGTGTGCAAGCAAAGGCAGCCCTTCCAGTTGTCCAGAAAGGGCATATTTTTGGAATAATTATTCTGCATAACAGAACTTCTTCCTTCAAGGTACATCTCAGAATATGATTTCTAACATGAAACCTTCTTAAAGTTTCAACCAAAACTAATCTTCCTCAAAACCAGTTTCCCACAACATCCTGGAAGGTGGCACATTCTAGGAAACTTATCCTAACCCATATTAAAGCCAGTGGTTCCCATGTTCTTATTCCCAGGAGGGTGAATGTCTTGAACCCACTGACCCCAGCACCAGGAGGTGTTCTCTCTCTATTTCTAGTACCTGAGATGGAACTTGATACAGTCCTTCAGCAGAAGTCATTGTTACTTTATATCAAGAAGCAGAGACAATATGTGTGTCCTGTTCTGGGAAAGCAGTAAATGCTCAGGAACCCTGGTACTGAGTTTTGGATCTGCCACTCCCAACTCTGACCTCATCTTTTCCCTTAACTTCCTTGAGCATCATTTTCTCAATTCTCAACTGGGTCAGTAATGCCTAATTTGTAGGAATGGGGTAAAAAGTAAATGTTGAAAAAATTATCAGTCAAGGACTCACCAGAGAGTAAGAATTCAGTAGAAACTACATTCTAGCTTCTTTTATTATATGAAAGAAGGAAGGGTAACTAAATGAGCCCATATGAAAAAGCTGAAATATTAGAATTTACTGTTCCATGAAATTCATAAATGAAGCATGAGAGGGTTATACTTTTGACCTGGTTTCTCCATCTTCAGGTCCTGCGTTAGTTGACTAGTGGAACTGGCCATTGGGGAACAAGGGAAGAAAAGATGTTCTCCCTTATACGCAGGACACAATCACTCCCTCAAAGAAAACCACACTTCCCTGGAGCTTCTGATTCAAAGAAAATCTTGTAAAATCCTATCCAAGCAAACTTGATATACCAAGATTTTTCTGATGCTTAAGAAAAATAAAACCTGGGACTACGATATCTGTTTCCAAATTCTGTTACCTACCTAAACTAGGAGAAGGAGCAAGGAAGAAGAACAAGGAAATACTGCCTTGGTGCTGCCATAGCAAATTAAAGAATACAATCAGCTTAGGGAAAGACTTCCTGAACAAAAACTCTATAGCACGAGAATTGGCAGAAGAAATCAACAAATTGGATCTCATTCATATCACAGAGACATATGTGCACTCATGTTTATAGTAGCTCAGTTTGTGATAGCTAAATCTTGGAAACAACCAAAATGTCCATCAACAGGAGATGGCATAAAGAAGTTGTGGTTCTTTTATAGAATAAAGTATTATTCTGCAATTAAAAATGATAAGATTTAATAGGTCACAGATCGGTAAATATCACATCCTTTCTCTGGTTTGAGAAAATAAAGATGTAAATGAGTCCTAGAATTATATGTTATATATTGTGAAATATAAAATATTCAAAATAAAATAGGGTTAAGGGAGAAAAATAATGAGATTATAACAAAAAAGAAAGAAAACAAAGTTCATGTATATGGGGGGGTAGGGCTATGGGAAAAAATGAGAATTAAGTTGTGTCTTATACTGGTACAAATCCCCATTATGGAGTGCAATCATGATGCGTATATGTAATGTACCAATAAAGATTTCAATTAAAAAAATAAAAATAAAAAAATTGAAAAGTAGGGAACAGAAGAATGAAAGAAAAAAATGATAAGATTGAGTCATTCACATTTATTTTTTGTTTGTTTGTTTAACATTTACTTCTTATGTATTTGAGTCAGGACTTAGTTAAATCCTGAATTCTTTTTTTTATCTTTATTGGTACATTAAATATACACATCATGATTGCACACCATAATGGGGATTTGTACCAGTATAAAATACAACTTAATTTTCATTTTTCCCATAGCCCTACCCACCCTACCACCCCCCCATATATATAAAATTTGTTTCCTTACTTTTTTGTTACAATCGAGTCATTCACATTTAAATGGATGTACCTTTAGGACATCTTCATAAGTGAAATAAATAGGTCACAGATATATAAATATCATATCTTTTCTTTGGTATAAGAAAATGAAGATGTAAATGAATTCCAGTATATATATAGTTGATATTGTGAAATAGAAAATATTTAAAAGGCAAGAGGGCGCAAGGGTAAATGACGAGGGGAAAAAGAATTTGATAGCAATAAAGAAAAAAGAAAACAAAGTTTATGTACATAAGGGATGAGAGGTTGCAGGGCAGAGGGAGAAGAAAAGAGAAAATGAGAATCAATTCATGTCATATTCTGGTACAAACTCTCAATATTGAATGCAATGATGATGTGTATTCATAATGTACCAATTAAGATTTGAAAAATAAAAAATGAATACAATCAACATTGCTGAGGAGGCCAGACCTGATCATGCACTCCAGGGAGTGCACTTTGTGTTTGCTCTGTGCTGCCTGCCTTTCCATCTCTTGTCACATTGGTCTCTGATCTCTTTGCCTTCAA
>PVIR01040016.1:0-13412 GCA_004026965.1 Petromus typicus
CTGTATGTTTCTTATAGCTAACAAAGGCACAGGAGTCAGCGTCTCCACAGGCCTCCAGGTTGGGGTGTGGGCCTGTGAGTCACACACTGAGGTGGGACTCCTGCGCAGAGAGCCTTGGTTGTAGGGTTGCACAAGATATCGAACAGCATATTGAATTCTACCAGCAGGCTGTCCATCCATAGGGTGCTGCTGGCACAGGTGGAAATTTGAATCTGGAGCTCAGTGGAGAAGTCTAGGTGACAGATACACAGGGTTGGGATACACAGAGTCGGTCAGCCCACAGAAAACAGCTGGTTGATTTAAGCAAAAAAGGATTTACTGAAAGATACTAGGCAGCTGATAGAATCTCTAGGAAGACTTAAGTTGTCTCAGGAAAAGGCTGAAGGGACTTAGCCTCTAGGACCACTGCCAAGATGGTGCTGTGGTGGTAGACTGCGGGGGACACTGTTGCTCTTGCTGCTCCCGAGTTGCTTTCCCAGCTCTGGTTGCCCCCATTGGAGGAACCAGCCTATGGGCTCCAACCTGACCAAGGAGTGACAAGATGAAAAATAAAGAGACCAGAAACAGGTTAAAATCTGGGGCTGAGGGGCTCATGTCCCTCGTCGACATAGGTCCTCCATGACTGGTGCACCTTGGTTTATTCACACAAGCATTTGGAGTTCCACAGGATTCACCTGTCCCTGCCTCCACAGTACTTCCCTGGGCAAACAGCTTCACCTCGGGTGCTTTTACTTTCCCTGCAGCATGCTTGCGTATGCTCTTTATCCTCAGTGCTCAGCCGGGAGGCCAGTTAGGCTTCCTTCCCATGTAATCTCCACATCTGTGATGAATTGTCCAGTCCTTCCCATGCCCCTCCCTTCCAGCAATGCTGCTGCCATGCCGCAGGCCTGTCTGGGTAAGTCTTGGCCACGTGCCAGCTCCCTTGCTCCAGGTAGGGCCACTGTGACTGGCCTTTTCTAAATCCAGAATGGGTGCCAGTGGGAAAGATGTAATAAAGAAGAGGCTGAGCACCATAGAAATGTAAAACAGTCATATAGGAAGAAGCATCACTTGTTGGAGATCCTGAACCTAATGAGTGAGTGGGTGGGATTAGCCGAAGAGAGAATTGAAGAAGAGCCTGGGAAATCGTAGCATGACAGAGAGGAACACAGGAAGAGGAGCATGGCAAGCAAGCTTCTTCTCTCAAGGAAGGAGGAAAGTGGGAGAGGTTTCTTAGAAACATAGGGAGGGTGGGTCAGGAGAGAGGAGCCGGTGGGGGAGCATAAGGCAGCTGTCCACCTAATTCACAGGTTGCACTTCCTTTCCTCAGTAGAAGTGGTGGTGTCACAAGAGTAAGATGAGTGGAAAGAGGCCATGAGGTAGGAGGGTTCTGAAGATGAGTTCACCTCCCACTTAACCTCCGCGCAGTCAAGAAGTGCCTCACAAAGGAAAATGGGATGCTTTGTTAGCTTTCCGTTATTGTAAGAAAGGTACCAGATAATCAACTTATAAAGAGAAAAGGCTTATTTTGGATCAGTTCTAGATGTCCCTGTCCAAGATCTGGTGGATTCATTGCTTTTAGGACACTTTGAGGTGCCAAGCAATAGAGGAGAATACCCATTGGAACAAATGTCACCTTGTGGCCCCAGCATGGGGAAAATGAAGGGGCCAGCTTGAAAGAAGGCTTGTCCTGGAGTGGCCAGTCCAGCTGTGATTTTAGGGATTTACTTGAGGCCCAGCTGCATCTTGCGTTCTTGAGGCTAGCAGCTGAGTCCTACAAATACCTGTTTCTTGCTCGGAAGGTGGTGGATGATTAAGTACTCTATTACAGTTGCTTTCTGGAAGCGCAAGTCCAAAGTGCCTAGTTTGGGAATTCTCTTGCTTTGTGGTGGCCATGAGTCTCTGTACAGAAGCGTCCTGACACTGCATCCTGATAGTCTTGTGTTGGTGAGAACAGCCCAGTATGTAGCTCATTAGTGTAACAGGTTCTTCTCCCAATACTTAATCTAGACAACAGCATTGTTTTGGTGTGATCTAATCACTATCTTTTTTCAGGCAGAGTAGATTTGTGAAAGCTTTCCTTTAGTCCGTACAACCTTTTGAGCACACCAAGTGGCCAGAGTCATAGATCAGACTTAAAGAATCTTTTTCTTAAATCTTGAAAACATATATTGGTCTCCCTCCCCAGCTGAAAGTGTTTTCATCTGAAAGGCAGCCAGCTGGTGCATGTTGGGGTCGAGAGAGAGAGAGAGAGAGAGAGAGAGAGAGAGAAGAAAGAAACAGACAGACAGAGAAAGAGAGAGGGGCCAAAATGGTCTGTTGATAAATGTGAGAAAGCAGGTAGTCCTGCCTTCCTTGTAGGCATCGCTGTTGCACCTCACGTCCATGTTCTAGGCTGAAGCTGTTTTCCACTTGTCAGAAAAGCCATGCCCTTTCTAAAACAAGATAGTGGCTTTCAGAAAGTAGTTATATCTTTCAGATAAGTAGTTATATCTGGGAAAGTCAGCCCAGGCCCACAACGTGGGAGGCTTGTCTCTGGAATGCGGCCGCACATCTGTGAGCTCTGCCCTCTCTGAGCAGCTGCCTCTGCCTTGCTGTTTCCCTGTCTCCTCCCACTCCTCTGCTCCCTGGTATCTGCACTCGTGGCCCCTGCTTTTCTCAACCTTTGCATCTTCACTTAGGTTGTTGTTCCTGCTGGACATGGCCTGTGTCCATGTTCGTCTGTGGTGGCTGCTCATTGAAGCCCATCTCACACAGCCCTGTTCTTTGAAAGCTTTGCTGAAGCTGGATGTAGGAGGTAGAACCCTTGCCTAGCATGCTTTCGTAGGATTCAGAAAATCATTAGGTCTACTAGAAGAAAAACCTGCTGGATTTCCTCTCCTGTCTCTCTGAGCTCTTCTGAGCCTCGAGTTCTGCTTATGACTTATGAGCCTAGTCCCTTGTCCTATTTCATAACCCTCAAGGGGTGAGTTTCTTACTCCTCAGTTGCCAAGGGCTGTGAGGTAGCCCTGGAGCTGTTGCCCTTGCCTCTGAGGTGACATGCGCTGGTCAGGTGATGTGTGTCAGTTGAACAGCCAGAACAGGTGGGCATAGTTAATGCCTGTCTGAGATACAGGACTGGTATTTGTAAAGGTTGGGTAGTGTCTGATGGCAGCCAAGATTTTATTTTCTGAGGAATCAGAAATTGACATCCAAATGCTCTTTTAAGGTTGTTAGAGTGGTGCAACTTGCTCATTCTCTGCACAAGGGAGCTGAAGCCCTCTGTCATGTGGGATGTCCTGTCACAACTGCAAGCTGACCCAGGTTGTCTTGTTTTCATTAAAATCTCTTTTAGTACTGACCACTTTTTTGGACTGTGTACCTATAAACGAAGGAAAACGTAGCCAAAGTTTAATAAGAAAAAGAAGGAAAAAGATGATTTTAAACAAATAATTTTTTTTCAGTAAAAATTGTATGGAATTCCTTGTACATTTTTCTGCCCCTAAGAAGATTCGCTTCATTGTGGAGGGTGGGAACTCTAAAAATAAGGACTTAAAGTGGCTGGGCTTCAGCATAGTGGGGCAGAGCATGTGTGCACGAGGCAGGTGTGCAGTCCCCAGCACACTCCAGTGAGGACCGTGACATGGATGTAGTCTCTAGAATAGAATCCAAGCAGAGCTCAGACCCACACCCCTCAGATTACTGTTGTTTGTACTTCTGACACTATGACTGTCTCCTATTAGAGATACAAAACAGCTCCTCATTTATTTTTCTTTTTCATAAAGAGCTTTTCTTTATAATCATCTTACAATAAAGGGTGGATATTAGAAATGTGACATAGATGTATAATAGTTTTTTACAAGGTGCATCAATGTCGTTTATGCCAAATGTAGGAACTCCTAGAGTGAGAGGCCAGATGGACTGTGATAAAAATGCAACTTCCATATTGATGAAGGTGAAACAGGAAAAGGTGAATGCTGACTTTTGAAAAAAAGGGAAGAGGAAGTTTCATCACTTATTGCTATAGCTCTTGAAACTTCTTTGAAGTTGTTGTGTAGAAATGGAAATTTTGATATTTCAAACACAGTGTAACTTCTTAGCTAGCATGATATTTGAGGAGTTTTTGATGTCTCTAGTTGACAGAATTTAGACCCTTTGCCACACTGTTTCAAAATAAGGTCAGCCATCATTTTTCCTGTCTCATGCCACACAGTCAACACAGGTGTTCTCTGTGAGGCCAGAAGAGCAAGCAGGCAGCCAGCTGTTCAGCAGACGCCTGCTGGGTGACTTCTGATCCGTTTCTCTCCGACACCATCCTCCTGGAGGTTGAGAACTCAGTCTCCAAGACACTACCCCTCCGCCTCACCCTGCAAATGTCAGCCACAAGCCCCAGCTTGTTTTTCCTGGACTTCTGGCCCACTGGCCATAGATTCGATTCCTGCAACCTTCCAGGCTTGATTAATTTGCTAGAGCAGCTCATAGAAGTCAGGGAAACAGTTATATCTATTAGTTTATTATGAAGGATATGACAATACGAATGAAAAGATGCATAAGGTGAGTGGCCTGTGGGAACAGGTGTGGATACACCCCACAGAGTCTCTATATTTTCAGGAATCTGTAAGCTCCCTGATTATTGTTCTTTTGGGTTTATGGAAACTTCATTGCATAGATATGATTGTTAATAGTTAACAGACTGGGTGAGGAAGCATAGTCGTATCACCTGTCTGTATAGCATGCCTTCTGTGGTGCGAGGAGAGTGATCTGGCTGCCTGTGGACAAGGGTAGGTCAGAAGTTCCTATGGCCAGCCGCAAGACAGGACAGCAGGGAAGGTTCGTTTCCTGCTATAGGGAATCTCCCGTCTGGGGCTTTCCTTGGGCAACCAGAAATTATGGGGATAAAAACTCATATTTCTCCCAGTTCCTAGAGAACTCTCTTTGTAAGTGCCTTCAGTTGCTTCTTGTGGCTGCCATATTGTCCTGAATCAATTTAAAATTTTTTTACCATTTAAAGTCATTTTACCTTTGGGGAAAAGGTGGACGTCACATGGTGCCCTACTCAGTGAGTAAAGTGGATGAGGACACAGTGTAATGTTTTTAGAAGTGTTGGATGCACTCAGCAGCAACATTGACCATATTTTTGATCACACCTCTTAAAGACATGAAAGACGACGTTCATAACTGCTTCAGAAACTGGCAAGAATGATGGGATGACTATATTCAAAGCAAGGGGGAGTGTTTGGAGAGATGCATGGCAATGTGTTTAATTAAAAAAATTTAAACACTATATTTTGATCAGTCCTTATGTCATAACATCACACCCCCTCAGTCTTTGACAGCTATTTGAGGCTGTGTGTGTGAGTATTGTGCAGGGCCAACATCCATATCAAAGATGTATATAAAATCTACTTTAAAAAACTAAGTTGGTGAGAGTAAACCTCCTTGTAAATTGATATATTTTCCAAATTGTAAAACCAAGTGAGCTAAAATCTATCAGAAAAAAACCTATTTGTGATTAGGAAAAAGCAAAAAACATTGTCATGAATTTGCTTTTCCTTTGGAGTCAAAATAAAGTTGTCTTTGAAATTTGGAGACATTCAAGCCATTGGTTGAGCCCCTGATGACTGATTTTTGTTGGGTATGTAAAACTTGCTGATTGTGGTACTTAAAAATATTAGTTCAAGTCATGAGATGGTTCAGACATGCTTTTTGGGGGAGGGGCACTTAAAATCTATTCCCAGACATGTTTCATTTCTTCTGTTCAAAGATAATTACTGCCACTCCATTTGCAGCTTCTAAATCTAGAGTTCAGCTGGAACTTTAAGCTCAGTTGGCTTCTCCATCTGTCCTCATTGCTTTTCTTGTTAGATGAGTGTCATCCTGTTTGTAACATGATTGATTATCTATTGCACGTAACTATGCCTGGCATGATGCAAAAGTATTATTATCCTCCCCACAGCTGTAAGGCAGATACTGTTGTCTTTTCAGCTTTCCATATAAAAAGGCTAGTCTTGTTAAAAAATTAAGTTGCTGGACCACTCAGGACTGGCAGCAGTGGCTGTAGGGCTAGACTCCAGGTTTGCGCAGGCTCTGTAGCTCAGGCTGTCACCCAGCAGGATGGGCTGAATGGGTTCCTTGGGTAGGTCATGTGATGCCTGAGCTTCGGTAGAGTTCCTGTTCTAGTTGGAACTTAGGCTGTGCTTCTCAGGAGCCCTGTGACCTTGGATGAATGACTTAAATCCTCCAGGTATCATCTGTCTACTAGGAAGCTGTGTGTAAATCTGATGGTAACATCACTTTTCAGTGCACAGGACAGGAAGGAGCTGTCATTGCTTTACTCATGATCTATATAACATCCTGACTCTTCTAAAGAGAATTTTTGGTACATGAAGTGGCGTGTTTGTCTTTTTCCTTGAGAACATCCCTGGCAAATTTGGTCTGCAGTTGGATGCTCCTTGTGGACCCTGTCACTCCCTGGGACTCTTCACGTCTTTCTTGGAGTCAACACATCTTTTAGTTGAGACATTAGTACTGGATTTGGGGGTTTGAGGAAGTCTAATGTGTAGTGTGGTCTAAGTGAGTGGACGGGTGGACAAGAACTAATCGGATGAAGGCTGCGGTGTCATCTTTGTTATTAACATGGCTGCTCATGGAGAAAGGATGAAGGAGAGCCAGATGGCCTGTCACTGAGAAAGAACTTCCAGGACAAAGGAGAGAAGAAGAGAGCATGGGGAGATGTGTAAAGCAGAAGGAGGGAGGAAAGATTGCAGCTAAAATTCCAAGGAGGTGACTTTGGAACCAGTTCTTTGCTGTCTGCATTGTTTCGTATCATCAGGAAAAATGGTACCTTGGAGAGAGACTTACTTGCTGAAGGTTACAGATTTCCTGTTGGCCCACAGGGCTTAACCTCAGTTGGCCAGGGCTGGCTGGACCTGCTTGATTGAGGGCTGCTTGGTGGCAGAAGAAAATGGCAAGATTGTATTGTAAAAGCTTGTTTGAGTCTTTGAAAACTAATGAATGTTACTTTTATGAGCCTCTCATGGATCATGTGACTATTAAAATGGCATATGGCCCTGATAGTTCCTCTGTGTGTATGTGTGCATTTTTATTTATGTATTTTAGTATCTTTATTGTTTTTCATTTACATGTTTTCTTTTTTGGTGCACTGTTTTGTGTTATTTTTGAAGGAAAATCACAACGATTGACAACTGCTGAAAATATGACTTGTCATGTGAGATTTTTATTCTTAAAAATACAGACAAGTGGAGCTTTTATCCTTCAGGAGCTTTCTGGCCATGCTGTACTCTTTTTTTCTCCTTATTACAAGTAGTTTTACCGTATGTAGAGGTTAAAGCCTCTTCTCAGACCTATTTCATATGTATAATTTTTGTTGGTTTGGGGTGTATTAAAATATCCATGTTATCTGAATTATACTTGACTTCTTATAATTCAATATTATTTCACATCTAGTTTAGATTTATCTCTAAGGGAGTAAAATTACATATTTCATACATTGATTGTTGTTGACCTAAGTATATTGCTTTAAATTAGCACCTAAATATTAGAACTACAACAAAATTAATTTTTTTCTTCTTTTTTCTTTTTAGCTTCTCAGAGAAACATTTTAGTGGAAAAGGCTTACATTTTCAGCCATCAGTTCTAGATTTTGGAATACAGTAAGTATACTTTCTAATTTAAAAAACCCTCATTTTATGTTATATACTTTCATTTTAAGTGTGTCTAGTTCCCTCTTTGAATTTTTTGAGATGAGTTCTCCCTGTGTAGCCTGGCTGTCCTCAAACCTACAACCTCCTTGCTTCAGCTTCCTGCATGGTGGGATTATAGATATAGGCTCTTATATTCAGCTCAGCATATCTTTTATATGATATGTCATTGGACACACACACACGGACACATTGTTAAATTTTAACAATATTAAGCCCCAAATTAGTAAATGAAGTATTACAAGGAAGAGGAGAGTGTCAAGAGTTGTTTTAATCCTTTCTTTAAATTTTTTTAAAAGTGGAGAACAGTTCCAAAGGTCGAACCAGGGTTCTATGTGTCCTAGGCAAGTGCTCTACCACTGAATTCAAGGAGAGCTTTTAAAAACGTTATTATTTTATTACCACATGTATTTGTATTAATTATGGGGAGCAGATGCGTTTTGAGTTAAAGTCAGGTGGGTAAAATGACATGGTACTGAGGAACATCCAGGCATCGTGGTGTCCTGGGTGGTAGAGGGAGCTTCCCTTTGTCTGTCTGGCTCTTGACATCCAGAACTTTGAGCTGCCCTGGAAACTGTGAACTTGAACCTGAAATGCCTTGTTGTGCTTTCACGGAGATTCCAAGAGGATGAAGAGGTAAAATGGTGAAGGGAGTTTACTGAGTTTGCTGAGATAAAGGGTACCTTTAAAAATAATTATAAGCTGAATTTATCCTTGCTGATTTCATATTTGGAGAGAGTACTTTGCTTTTGTGGCAAAGTCTTATGAAAAAGGAGGGCTACTTTAAAGATCATACATAGATATGACATACATACATATGACATACATAGATATGTAATAAAAGAAGTGGCAGTAAGTACAGCTAGATTAGAACAATTCCATTTCCTAGGATCCTGGCTGTGTCATATATTTGAGTCTTCAGTAGCATTTTATAATCAGTTTGCTTTGAATATATGTGTATATTGCTACATTTATTTTGACCATGTACATTATTTGCTGGTCCTGACAACTAGAAGGTTGTTGAGAAAATGTTTATTCTTTGATTTTAATCTCTTTTAGTTTTGTTTATATAATACTTAATAGGTCGTAAAGTATAATTGCCTCTTTTCATTTGAGTTTTATGTTAATACTGAATAACATTGTGTGTGTTTGTGTGTGTGTGTGTAAGTTGAGGGACCTCCATTTGAGCATGTGCCACAAATGTGTCTGTACATTGTTCCTAAGAAGTAATGCACTTTGCCCAAGGTCATTTCACTAGAAATGGAGGAATAAATCAGACTTCTAAGCCAGCACTGTACTGTTTTCATATTAGTGATATGTAGGCTATCATTGTGGGAAAATCTCGGGAGGAACAAACTTTAGTCTAAATCTGAACATATTTAAAATTAGTCAGGCTTTACATTATATCAAGTGGTATAATTTATAGTCATGAGACTAAAACTTTAGTTAGAAGCTTCTCCTGGTTTCTCTCCTGTCCTAGTTCAGCTTTTGTTTATTTCACTGCTGACCTTGGGCAAACCCCATCCCTTTCAGAGCTGTTATTTTCCCTTGAGGACACAGAATCAAGATCATATTACTCATTTTCCTTCTGCTTGTTTCTTGGGGCTCTTTTAAGGGTTAATATTTCTGCTAGTCCAAGATTAAAAGTGCTAATCATTCATGAGAGATTTTAGTCATTCTTTTGTAGTATTAAGTTAATAGCATATCTTCCAGTTGTCACTAGTGAAGGAAATTCATATCCTCATAACACTTTTAAAAATAGAATTTTAAAAAAATAGGATAAAAATAGCACAGTGTAGCTAGGCTTCAGCCAGCATTCCCTGACTGTTGAGGGGCTGGAGGATGTAGTCCCTGGGCTGGGTAGCACTGGGGCTTTGCAGCCCTGTTTTCTGTTTCTCTGTAGACATTTGTGTTCTTTGAAACTAGACAGCTTGTATTTCAGTTATATGAGTTATATCTAAAGCTTTGAGGCTAAGGATTAATAACTTTGCTGATCGATTCATATTTCTACCCAAACCTAAAAGAAGAAGTTCTTATTTAGTTCAGGAAGAAAGGGATATAGTACCCCAGTAGTGAGGTAGAACTTTCTAACATGACTGTGTTTATCATAGTATAAAATTTTTTAAAAATTGGATTACTGAAGAACCATAAAAGAATCAAAGTTTTATCCCATGGAAGTGTGAGGTTAGTTATAACTAGAATTAAAGGTTTATGTTTTAAAATGCACATTGGATATATTAAGACTTAACATGAATACTAAAAATAGGAATCAAAGCCAGAAAAAAAAAATTCCAAGCGTTTGATGATAGTAATAACATTGTTTTGGAAATCCCACTGCATATGAAAAGAAACATTATATTTTTCCTTAAGCATATATTTTTGATATTAGAGAAACTTAAATAAAACCAGAGAAAAATAAACATAATGAGTAAGGATTTTTGCTTAAGTTGGGGTGTAGTTTTATTTCTGGCTGAGGGCTATAGATTTGTGTCTTTGCTTTGAGAGTATTACGTGAGAGAAGCGGCCACAGTGAAAGCTTTGCTGTCTCTGTGTTTCACGTGGTTGAACCAGAGTGAATCTGTGTGGCCAGGAGAATCCATGAAGTGACGAGAGGGAACGCAGTGGGCCAGGTCCGTTCTTCTGTGGCTCCATCCTCATCTGGTAGCAGAGCAGATGGCATTGCTGTCAAACATGGGCCTGGAGGCCTCGTTCATTGAATGTATTTGCTCCACAGTGGAGATTGTTACTGGGAGGTCATGGAAAGCCTTGGGTAAAATCTTTCCATACATGCATGTTTGTGGAGGGAGGAGCTCCTCCCTTTAGGGTTTTTTGAAAGGATTGTGACTTACATGGTTAAGAGCCACTGCTGCACAGTGCTGCTGGCTGCCATTTTTCTCAAAAACAGCTAAGAGTAACAATGAATTTTCTTTTTATAAGACCTATGAGTTGAAAATGCAACCTTTAAAAAAGCCTCTTTAAAATTTATTACTCAGAAAACAAGTTCTAGGAAAATAGAGCTTTTCTATGAATATAGTTTCTTGTCTAAACATACTTTCATTTGAATGAGAGACTCTAGACAGAGAAATACAGTGCATGCCAAAATGTGTTTTTTTTTAACAACCACTTAATGGTCTACATGACTTGAATTCTTCCATCTTAGAAACCAGTGGAGTATCACTGTGAGTTGGGGTAAGTCATAAAAAAGAAAGTTTTGTTTTTGTATTTTTTTTAATATTCAGATTAAATATTTTATTACCAACAGGATTTGTTAATTTTTATATTTTGCTTCTTAACAAACATCAATAGATTTCTGGGCTTTAAAATGTGTGGACCAGGGATGTAGCTTAGTGGTTGAACTTGTGTGAGGCCCTGGGTTTAAAATCAGTACCAAAAATTTAAAAATAAAAGTGTGTGTGTGTGTGTGTGTGTGTGTGTGTGTGTCTGTGTGTGATATTGATAACAGAAATATATTACTTTTCCTCTCTTTCTTTTCCTAGGCTCCTGGGACATCCTGCAGCAAAGATTCTTTATGCGTACAACCCCAGTAGGGAGAGTGAGGTTGTGGTGAACTCGGTGTTCACAGCTGCTAGACACTTTCATGTGCCTCCTGTACATTGCAGGGTGAGTGTTGATGAGCTCCTGGAAACTATGCTGTGGCGAGCTGCCAGCTTCTCTTGCTTTCTTTGGCCTCAAGTTTGAACTTTGTGCTCTTTGTCTCCCCGTTTACTGCTACCAGGCCTTTTCCTTCTGTGTGTCTACTTCAGCATGTACTTTTTCATTTGTTCATTTTCATAATTTTGGTGTCTGGATATCTCCTTGGGGGAAAGAAAACTTTAAAGAAAGTAGGTAGCAATGCAGATATATTCAGCATGACTTTGTATTTATCTTGAAGTTACTACAAATGCTGAGGCATTTAGTAACTAACACTACAAATGCTGAAGCATTTAGTAACTAACACAGCTTTATGGTCAGGAATTTCCACCTCTCAGATCTATTAAGAAGGTTAGGACTTCTTTCCAAACATAAGACTAAATAGTAATGAATGATTCCTGCTAAAGCTGACTTGCACCACAATAGAGCACAAAACCTAGTCTCCTAATAACTTTTTCAGGAATCAGTGGCTGTAAACAAATTCATGATGGGACCATAATTTATGTATCTTACTGGTAGGAGGCTTAACCCACTGGTAGTAGATGTTAGAAAGCTTTTAATTGATTTTCATAGAAAAAGACTGGTAAAAGGGATTAGATCACTTTGTACCACACAGTCATGCATCTACTAGTGGTTCAAGAGAGTGGGGAGTTGCCAATGAAAGTCTTAATTGCTGGTAAGCTTTTACTATACTTATCTTGTTTACTATGCCAAATATTATGAGTGTTCACAAAATAGGACAAAAGAAATGTTGAAAAGGGAAAGTCTAATACTTGGTTTATAATGGTCTGAACAAGTAAACATTGCCCATGATTTTCATCATACTTCAACGTGTACACCTTTGGTGGTTCTCTGTATTTACGTTGAGATACAATTGCATTGGATAAAGACAGTGAATGTGGTTGTGGAAGAGGAGGGAAAGGAATAAGATGAGACTCATGACCCCAGATTGAAATGAGATGACTCGGCAACTTCTTTTCTCTGATCAGGGGTATTTTCTTAGATTGTGGGAAGTTGGATGGCTAGAGGATGCTCAGGGATTCATGATACTCACACTTCAAAGCTGTAGATTATGCAGAGATCTGGTAACAGGAGTTGTCAGAAAGAAAGTCTGCAGAAACAATTTATCAGAGGAAGATATTCCAAATAGCTAATCAGTTACCTTTCTTTTAGGTAATTCCAGCAATGGGGAAAACTTCCTTTAGAATTATTTTCTTACCTACTGAAGAAGGAAGCATTGAAAGTTCTTTATTTATTAACACTTCTTCATATGGAGTTCTTTCCTATCGTGTAAGTAACTTGCCTTTGCCACATAATTTGTTTGTGCTCAGGAGTCCATTCCAGAAGTTCACTTTTAATATGATTTTCCAGGAAGGGACTGTGAAGACTCTTGTTAATGTTCACAAAACTAGTTAGGAATCTTTACATTAAGTGTGGTACCTGTGACATCTTTAAAAGCATGTGTTGGGTCATTTCAAAGCCAAGACCAGTAGTGTTTGTGGTTAATTCTCACCAGTTCCATAAAGCATGAGGTCCCATATCAAAACAGTTATCCATTTGTGAAAAAGATTTGCTAGTAGAGAGCAATTTGCAGCTGAAATCCAACACTCTTCATGCTTTCTGGTAGTCAGAGTGAGTGCTAAGCTGAGTCGGCAGTGTCGTAATGACTGTGCTGAGTCCCTCGGAGGGATGGTCTAGGTTGCGGTGGGTGTGTTGGAGCAGCCTGACAGGAGCACCCTTTCTGTGTTTCTGCAGGTGCTGGGAGTTGGCACTCGCCGGATCTCTACAGAAGACTGTGCAGAGCAGCTGCCAGATGCTTATTTTCTGCTTCCGCAGGTCCAGAGCATTCGGCTTTCACAAACACAGGTCATTTTAATAGATTTGCTTTCAACAAACTTTGTAGCTCTCTCCATATATATATATATTGTTGGCAGCTTATATACAGCTCTTTTTTATATAGTCAGAATTGGGACTTTACCATTTTCTTGTCATTGAAAAATCCTAAAATCTAGAAATACATTTGTAAAGTGTCAGTGGAGTGAATCCACATGCTCTTTTTGAAGTTTGGGGGATCAAACCCGA